>OY992876.1:31642032-31767032 GCA_963921405.1 Cepaea hortensis | reverse complement strand
AAGTTAGAGCTGGAAGTCGTACCCTTAAGCCGCCCCGCCCCATTTTAAATTCTGGATCTTGCGGTTTAAGGAAGAGGGGGGGGGGGGTGATTTGTTGTCATAACAGTTGGGGCAGCCTTATTCAACAACAATTAAGGCTGCCTGACTAGGGCAAACGCGCCAAATATACAGGTTGGGTTTTCATTTTGCCCCGACAGAAAAAAAAAGAATCCATCACCTAATCGAGTATTCGAACCCGGGTCTCCCGAATGGGGATACCGACGTTCTAGCCACTCGGCCCTCAGAGCAATATCACCAAATAGTGACTGTCTCGAGGAGCGGCTGGCCTAGTGGCTGAAATGTCGGATTCTCCTTCGGGAGACCCGGGTTCGAATCCTAGGTAAGGTGTGGAGTTGTTTTTTTTTCTGTCGGGAGCAACAAGAAAACCCTAACCTGCACAGCTCGCGGCGACTGTACTAGCCAGGTGGCCTTAATTCCTCAGGCTCAAGCCCCCCCCCCCTGCCTGCCATACACCGCAAGGTATTATATTGGCAGTAAACGACAGTTTTGACAGTTGATAGGTGACTGTCTCCGTATAATGCCTCTAGTCATTTTACGGTTTCCATAAAAGTACAGGAGACTTTTACCAGACGTATGCGCACCAGGCACATGGTGCCAGACCCATACTTGTATAGATCAATTGTCTCGTCCTCGGTGGCTGATGTGGTCAGTTCCACGCCTGGTGACTTTACTTCCCCAGGCATTCTCTGATACCCATGTCAGGCTGGGGGGGGGGGGGGGGGGAGAGACCTGGAAACGTGTCCATGTTCATTTTAACAATCCGCGCCAATGTGGATTTGAACTCGTGACCACCGGGTCGGGCCGCGAGAGTTCGGTTTTCATTAGCCATTAGAAATCTAGACAACGCAGACTAAATATAGGAACTCAGCTCTCGTCGTTCACGTGAGAACATCAGATACTGACAAAGGAAACAGCTACAGGAGAAACGCGTGGTAAAGTAAGTAGTAATTAGTTAGTCGTTAGTCCCGGTTCCAACTTCACGGCAAAGGGTCGCCCTATTATGCTCCGTTCCTGTGACAGTGAATACCACACAGCATCTCCCTCACTGCCCCATGTGAAAACAACCGCGGACAGTAAGTAATAAGCACGCCTTAAGGCTCATTGGCCACTCTGTGGGTGATGTCAGTATCACGACGGCCGCCTTTACTCTCCAAGAAATTTCCTGATACCCGTTTTAAGCTGGGTAGACCTTGTACACAAATCAATTTTAAAATTTGAATCTATCACGTCTAACAACGGAGAAAGAAAACAGTACCTACATGTAATGCAGTCACTTTCTGCAGAGCATGTGCAGTCACAAATCCGGGTTACCATCTGGTGCCTTGAACACACATGCTGTTGTCAAACCAGTTGGTGCGGCGTTAGTCAACAACAACAACCAGAAATACACACATTTCCGTAATAGAGTAATATCGCTTCTCCAGCCACATGATTGGCTGATATCATTCTCAACTTGCGCTACCCCATATGAATATTGTGGAAATGTCAACCATTCAGTATTATTTCAGTCGCTGTCGCCCACCCATTTTCCTTCCCGATTCTTCTGTCTAATCCATAATTAATAACCATTTGTGAAGCTGTACTCGTTACAGCGGTGTTTTTCAACAATTGTGTGGCAGCTTAATGCTGTGTGGGCATGTGTCGTTTGGTGCGCTCTCCTGATTTTGGGGAAGGCATCAGAGAAGAGGGAAAAGAATTGAGGAATAAGTACAAATAATTGGGTTCTTTTGAAATCAGAGCGAAAGAGAGAGAGAGAGAGAGAGAGAGAGAGAGAGAGAGAGAGAGAGAGAGAGAGAGAGAGAGAGAGAGAGAGAGAGAGAGAAAGAGAGAGATATGCGGAAAGGGGGGGGGGGGAATACCACTTTTCAGCCCAACAAGATACGCCAGATGATTTATTTATTTAAGCGACATCCAGTTTTCTATGGACAGCTCAACAGTGTCAGCACTCGACATGTGTCCCTGAGCGTGCGCTAAAGTTTCTCTCTGAAGAAGCGTCTTCTCCCCAGGTCTGTCTTAAATGGACTGCCTAAGTAATGGACGCTTTTTCACCTCTTAAGACGCATTGGTTACATGGGGCTAGCCCCATCCGCCCCACGGTGGGTGGTGGGGTTAGTATTACGTCGGGGGCCTTTACGTCCTAAGACATCTCCAGGACCCATCTTTGGCTGGATCGACCTGGGAGGCTCAGAACATGTTTATACCCATTGTCAAGAGTAGACAGTAGACTGTGGGGGTTGAGTGGTCTCGAGGTATGGTGTCCGCCTCGAGTGCTGGGAGTCCAGGGTCCAAGCCCCGGTGAGGGCCGGGATTTTTTCACGTGGACTTCTAGTAACAAAATTTCCCCTGGTCTCTGGGTAGTGAGATCGGACGCCTGTGTGTATTGTTGCGGGTGTAAAAAATCCCTTGGCAGTTGGAAATCGGAATAGAGTTAGCCTAACGGCGCTGCCGGGGCAAAATTTCGAGTTAAAAAATCTTTGGGTATTTCAGGAACCTCGCCGGTGCTACGGAGTTCGTGCACTGAGCTGATATTCTCTGGACTCAGGCTTGAGTTAGGAGTAGAACGGAGCACTTGTGGGTTACACTCGTGTGCCGTGATGTTGATCCGTCGACTTAACTGACTAAACTATCAAGAGTTAGACAACTCACTGACAATTAGAGCAACATCAATATATTCATTTCTCTATAATCGTCTCATTCGAACCGACCCATTACATGCATACAATTGCATGCCCTGGGGGTTCTTCCTGTGATCTTATTAGAATCATACACGCGAATCCAATAAAAGACGTGTCCAGCCTACAGCAATGATACAGATAAGTAACTTTTCGAGTGGCTAAGAACGCCGGATTCTTCTTCGGGAGACCCGGGTTCAAATCGTCGGTACGATGTGGATTTTTCTGTCGGGGGCAAAAAGAAAACCCCTAACCTGCACAGTTCGCGGAGACGACATTAACCAGACGGCCTTAGTTCCTCAGGTTCAAGATCCCCCTGGCCTACACCGCAAGGTGCTATAGGCAGTAGAAGACAGTTTGACAGCTGACAGTAGTGTTGTTCACTTAGTTGTGTTGGTTTGTTTCTTGTTTCTCCGCTGACGAAGGCTTTCGCCGCAACGCCATTTTATTACCTGTGAACGTGTTCTAGCAAAGCTTATCGGCTACTTCTCGTTTTTTTTTTTTTTTTTTGGTGATTCATTCCTGCGATCTCGTATCTTCTCTTCTCGTCTGTCTATCGCGGGACGAATACTAGAGTGTATCCCCAATGACAAGAGCAGACAACGCAGGCGCAATAACACATAACCACAGCTGGGTCTTGTATTGTGCGAGATTGGGCCACCGTACGAGCACGCCACTCAGCGGCAATTAGATCAACAGCAACATGTGTTTCAACAATTGCATGTTTCACCACTATTAATAATAACACATATTCACATTCAAAGGGGTTTTAAACAATATAAAGTAACACAAAATGATGCAGCCTTACAGAACACAATTACGGAAAACACAGGGCGTTCCGGTGACTAGCCTTCATTAATAAATACATACACACAACACAATGTGCAATCACGGAGAAGACCCTCCAGTGAGTGACTACATTAAGGCATAAGAACGGGATCGCCGCAACGTACTGTGTTTTTCGAAGTTGTGTTCTGTAAAGCTTTTTGTAACTTTGTGCTATTTTATATTGTTGACATGTCTACAGCTTTACCGCAGTTCCTCTAATTTTACTCATAATTTAGATACGTTGTTTTTTTTTTTTTAAATACATATACTCGATGCACTGTAAGAAGAAGTACAGGCAGGCAGGATAACTGATTCTTGATGGTCAAATTTTTTGGGCACGTTATGAGAAGAAATAAACAAAACATCTTGATGACAACTGGCAAGATTGAGGGGAAAAGAACAAAGGGGCGGCAGAGCAGTAAATAGCAGGATAGTTTGACCACATGGTATGGTCGGGACAAGAATACAGAGTTGATCCACGACTCTGGTGATAGTGTAAGATGGCGAAACATGACTGCCCACGCTTACCGGCATGGCACATGATGAATGAATGATGGTCTAAGACTATAGTTAGTTGCATATCCTTTACAGGACGTGGTAGTCAACCCCATTATTGTTTGGCTGTCTGTGATCTCTTGGCAAGCTTACGTTCAGTAGTTTGCCATTGCTTTCTGAACGACCGGCACACATACCAATGTATGGGAACCAACGCAAGGCGGTCTGCTTTCAAATCGCCCGCAGATGTGTTTCGAACTCAATATGCCGGATTACTATTGCATTTGTAACTCCTTCGCCACGGAGTCGGTCTAAGACTATAGCATGGAGGAATATCATCGGCAGAATTGATCCTGAATACCAGTGACTGAGATTTGTGCAGCAACATGAACTTTTACGCCAGTTGCAGGTTATAGACTGATGATTATGATAAACGCGCCATAAACTGTTGGCGGGATTTTCTCATGTTCGTGTCGTCTTGAGATTGACCCAATCTCGTAAACTGGGTACAAAAACTCTTCTGGGTGGTAAAGTGGCTATGTGTGGTACTGACCATATCCCCTCTCGGGTGTTGTTTGAACAAGAACAGGTGGGCCTTGTACCATAATCTAGGTATGCCACGATTAAGAAATAAATACTCAAATATTGATTGACATATAAGTGGAGGAAAGATATAGATAAATATTAGAGAACACTCTAAACCAGTGTTTCCCAACCTTTTGTGTGCTATGCCCCACCTAAGCCTTTCTAAAATTCTTATGCCCCCTCCCACACATTACATTTACATTATTTTTAATATTCAAAAATTGAAATGTTCACTAAAGAAACTTGAATGACAGGTTTTAGGAAGAAATCAATAGGAAATCATTGAGCAAACACAGTAAGTAAATTTTCAAAACATCTCATGGAGAACTGAAATTCAAGTACAAAATAATTTTAATGACAGATTTTTCTATATTATTTTAATTATTAGTAATTATTTATTATTTAAATTTAGTGAGATCCTCGTGCTTGATGCTTGCTGCAAAGAGATTTTATTTCAGGTTCCAATTTAGTTAACTTCACTCTCAAATCTGCCCGTTTTGTTATATCCAGCCGATTTCATCCATTTTCGAATTGCCCCACCTTAACCATCGAATTGCCTCCCTGTGGGGTGTGGGCCCCACGTTGGGAAACACTGCTCTAAACAATACACAATAGTGTTAGCTATAATGTGGCAATACTGGGATTCGAACTTTCCACCTTCTAATTATATCGTTGACGGAGAAATTGTACCACCAACTAGACACGCTTAACAAGGTGATTTTATTATCCAGGTCTGTCATCCATCTGAACTACCAGATATGGAACCTGGACGGAATTCACATCCGTGAAATAGTCCAGTAGGTCAGCATGGCCGAATAGAAAAGAGCGCTCGTTCTTAAACATCCGATATGCTGATACCGTGGTAGCGGGTTCAACCCCTACACCGGTCAGTTGGACTAAAATGTTGACTTCTCGTCCTTGACTTGGGAACGTAAATTACAAGTACCTCAGAAGTCACCTGATGGCGAGGGACACTGGTAATAGGGCAAGCTAATCCATACGCAAAACTTAGTTCAGTGCACTAGGAGTTGTAGCACGTGTATGGACTAAGCTTGAGTTTACGCATTAAAAGAATACTGCAACATAGATTTAAGAGGTGGCGGGGTGAGTCTATCCTCTATCACAGGACAAGTAAGGTGCCTCCTTTCCTCCGCTAGCCTAACAGGACACCCTTTGGCAAGGTGGAGTACCCTAGTCCCCCGATCAGGGAAACCAGAAACCATGATACCAGGTAGTGGATGGAGCTGAGGAACAGTCAATAGATTTTGAATAACGAAGACACAAACAATAGATTGCACGATTTATTGCCTGGCATATTTCGCTGCATCTCGTCAGGTACATACTGCAGAACTAACACAACATAAAGTAAAATAACTAGATACCTCCTTCAAACTGAAATATACACATGTTCGCACAGCAATGTCAATTGTCTACCACGGTAATTTTAAACTGACTATCATGTCTTTCTGTTTGCAAAAAGCTGGACAATGTAAATTAATCATAATGGTTTCTGCAAACTTTAACAAGCGACTATTTTGTGTATTTAAAAACTCGTGAAAGTACTGCCTCTATCAATAACATGACCGGTTTCCAAAACGTGCCGTGCAATCGGGGACACTGTGGTGTGTCAGCCTTCATAGGCTCCCATCGCCTGTGTGTAGTATCCTGTCAATTCAGTTAGGTATGTGTTCAACCACCCTATTGTGCAACTGCCTCTCTGTTCTGCCGATGTAGGTAGACTGCCATCTGCATGTGAATTGGTAAATGCAATTGGATTTGGCGTGCAGAGGGACAGATTATTTTACTGCTGGGGATGGGAAAAGGTGTGGTTCTGTACCTAATAACTGGAGTTGCAGCACGGAATGTTCGGCCGACTGCTGTAATGAGCCGGTCCTTGTGGTCATGGGTTCGACCCACTGGGGGAGAATATAATTGTAGGGATCGACCTGGACTCCCAGGTCGACCCATTCTAAACTGGGTACCAGGATATGTTCTGGGAAATAAAGGTGGTCGATTTAATATTGACCTCATCCCTCACAAGGGTCCATTGGTCTATAAAAATATAGGCTAGCACCATGTACCCAACTCGCCTGAAACGTGTTAAAGTCTCTTTGACTTATGAACTTTACCGGCGGGAGTCCAGAGTGAAGGGCCCAGAAGTGCTTTGAAAGAAATGTCTAATCTGCCAGTCCAACGACATTTTGGGCACGACGCGTGAGTTTAGCATGAAGTCTTTTTAAAGACTTTATGTACTAATACGGTTAACTTCGTCTTTGAAAAGATGAAGAATACAACAAACTGCAGCAGGATACATGGACAATGTTATAATGTAAACAACACAAGGTTTATACATGGTCTGGCAAAATTCCCCATGAGAGTCCTCGTGGACTCTGCAGGATCTGTCACATCCCTGTCGGTGGGTATTTCCTAATAACAGAATAATATAACGACAGGAAATGCAACAAATGATACATCTGTGGGTTTGATTTCCTCCTCCCCTCCTCCTCCTTCTTTTCGTCTCCCATCGAAGCATATGACATCAACCAACTACTGCCAAATCCATGGCAGATTTGTTTTATCAGTGGTTGAATTTCGCAGCTAAGATTTTCTACGGGATAGGGCAGCCAGTTTCAAACCGACCCCCATGAGCCGTCTCTTACGACACACGCGGGAGGTAACAGTGTTACAATTCTGCGCTTCCTTTATGGGCCCTACTTAACAGACGGGCGAAGATGGACCTATCGTAAAATAATGCTCCGATAATTGTCAGAATTGTCACGAAAGTATCTGAAAGCCCCAGGAAGGTTAACTCGGTCAACAAATGCCCGCAGAAGTCGGATGTGTCGGCCTAGTGGCGCAAGAAAGCAGCTCTGCTGTAAACAGACACAATGCAATGACGTCAGAAAAAACTCTCCGGATGAACGCAGAAGAAGAAGAAGAAGAAGAAGAAGAAGAAGAAGAAGAAGAAGAAGAAGAAGAAGAAGAAGAAGAAGAAGAAGAAGAAGAAGAAGAAGAAGAAGAAGAAGAAGAAGAAGAAAGAGGAGGAGAAGAAGAGGAAGACGGAAGAGGAGGAGAAGAAGAGGAAGAAGAAGAAGAAGTATCTGAAAGAAAGACAGCAAGGAAGGTAGTTGGTCACCCAAGGCAGCAAGGAAGGTAGTTGGTCATTATTATCTTTTTGTTCGCATATCCTTTACAGGACATCGCTGTCAATATCAGATTCTTTAAGCTGATTGTTGATTTCTTGCCTTCAGCAGATTGATTCTTCTACTGTATCTGCTTTTGGAGGGAGTCGTGAACCCACTTAGCTCTTATGGGTCTCTTTTGGAATATCGACTCCCTGCAGTAGTTAAGTTTGGTAACTGTATTTGGTTACTCTTAAGTTTCATTAAGAGTTGCCAAGTCTTTGGATCTCCCCTCTCACATTAAAAACCTTTTTCAAACGTTTTAACTAGAGAGCCTCCATGGCGAAGTAGTTAAGCCGCTTGTCTCGCGCTTCGAAGATTGTGGGTTTAATTCCAAACTCCGTCATTCCCGGTGAAGACCGGGATTTATTTCACGTGGACTTCTAGTAATAAAATTTCTACTGGTCTCTGGGTAGTGAGATCGGACGCCCGTGTGTATCGTTGCGCACGTAAAAAATCCCTTGGCAGTTGGAACTCGAAAAAGAGTAGCCTAACGGCGCTGCCCGGACAAAATTTCGAGTTAAAAATCTACCCAAAGTATTTCAGGATCCTCGCCGGTGCTACTGAATTCGTGCACTGAGCTGAGTTTCTCCAGACTCAGGTTTGAGTTAGGAGGAGAATGGAGCACTTATGGGTTACACCTGTGTGCCGTGATGTTGATCCATCGACTAAACTAAACTAAACTAATCTCCGTCATTCTGTTCACGAGTGCAGTTTTCTATGAGGTTTCTGGGGGACATCGCTGGAGTTACGGAGTTCGTGCTTTGTGTGTCGCTTTCAGCAGGCTGCCCTGCGGAAAGAATCCGAACCGTCTGGGATAAGACCCGGTGCAATGAAGTCAACCCTCTCGCCTTTAAACTGTTAAACCTTGTCCATTTTAAAAATCCACCTTGATGGGGATACGAACCTATCTATAACCACGGGGCCGACACTAGTTTAGCCAGTACGCCATCGCGACTCCCTTCCATACGTTGGTTAGTTCTATTTCCCCGTGCCCACCCCACATACTGTTATACAATTCTTGTTCAAAGTTTGACCTTCCCGGCAGATCAAGGACATTTTGACAAGCCCTATTGCCTTCACGAGAACTACGGGTGGTGTAACCCAGGCGCCCACCCAAGCCCGCCCCAACAGCAGGGAGCGACAGATAAGACAGGATGTTAGATTTGTTTGTAACGACAAGTATGAATTTGGGCGGGGTGAATAGAGGACTAGCGGAAGTGACAAACAGTGGCCCAGCGAAGGCACTCCAATGGCGGATAATTGTGGTAGAGGAATGGGTGCTAAAATTAAAAGTTATAGTGTGTTTTTTTTTTTTTTTTGGCCTCAATATAAAATTCAATATCGCATTAACCAACTGAGAGAAAATGATGAGATTTAGTATATAACCTTATCATTATGTCCACCCAACAAAAAAATGTTTGTTCTGGAGATTTTACAGCAGATTTCAAAGTTAGTTTATATACGGTATATTAATTACGACATAGGGATTACGTCCATGATTTTAACAGTATTACAGCTTCACCAAGAGACGTCCGGGCATTTTTTGAAATTTTCACGTGATTTCCGTTTTGAAACACACAGCGCGAAGATTCAGAGGTGTCTCCAAATGGGGGTTCTTTCATGAAACGTGATTATATACATAAACTAGCTGACAAGGCCCGGCTTCTGGCGGGGATCTATCTATCTATCCATCTATCTATCTATCTATCTATCTATCTATCTATCTGTCTGTCTGTCTGTCTGTCTGTCTGTCTGTCTGTCTGTCTGTCTGTCTGTCTGTCCGTCTGTCTGTCTGTCTGTCCATCCGTCCGTCCGTCCGTCCGTCCGTCCGCCCGCCCGCTTATCTATCTATCTATCTATCTATCTATCTATCTATCTATCTATCTATCTATCTATCTGCCTACCTGCCTGCCTGCCTGCCCGCACGCCCACCTGCCTGCCTGCCTGCTTATCTGTCTGTCTATCTATCTATCTATCTATCTATCTATCTATCTATCTATCTATCTATCTATCTATCTGCCTACCCGCCTGCTTGCCTGCCTGCCTACCTGCCTGCCTGCCGGCCGGCCGACCAACCGATATCTATCTATCTATCTATATATCTATCTATCTATCTATCTATCTATCTATCTATCTATCTATCTATCTATCTATCTATCTATCTATCTATCTGTCTGCCTACCTGCCTGCCTGCCTGACTGCCTGCCGGCCGGCCGGCCGACCGACCCACCCACCCAGTCAGTCAGCCACCCACCCACCTACCTTTCTGCCTACCTACCTACCTTTCTGTCTGTCTGTCTGTCTGTCCGTCCGCGCTATTAAATATTGACAACAGTTACTGGAAAAAACGGCAGGACCATGTGTTGAAAGAGGAAGAGGACTATTGGAGAAAGGATGGATTGAAGGTTGTATGTTCGATTCCGGGCCGCGTCCTTCATTTCAAGAGTGCATTTTTTTCGGACACTCCCGAGGGTCGTCGCTGGAGCTACGGAGTTCGTGCTTTGTGCGACGCTTTCCGCGCTGCGGAAAGAAACTAAGCCATATGGGATAAAAACCCGGTGCAATGCAGCCGACCCTGTCGATTGTAAACTACTTCTTTCATTGCACCCACTCCCATACGAATCCGGATACGCCTTTGTTTGTCATCTGAATTTGCAGGTCCCCATTACCGTAAACATTACTTTTTTTAGCGAGAAATCACTAGTTATTAAGCAAAACATCAAAGGAATGTCGCCGCTTTCAATGATTTACGTTGTTTTTGGACCTATCAAAGACATATTCCTTGGGTGGGGGTAAATATAAGACGGCTGGAAAAATTTCATAACGATGCAACAGACAGTTTTCAAAATAATTGATCGTGAATGAAGGCAAACAAATGTGGACATACTATAGTTGCATGTCCTTTAGCAACGTTGCAGTCAACCTCAGCATATATTGACTGATTTACTGGTCAACTTTACGTTCAGTAGTTTGCCATTGCTTTCTGAACGGTCACGATCTTGCCATCGAAATCAACTCAATTTACTTCAAAATCGCTCGCGGCTGTTTTCCAACCCTCGACTTGATACGTCGGTGAATTGTGAACCCACGTTTCACTAACACCTAAGTCACAGGTGCCGACAAACAGCGGTTGCATTAACCTGTTCATTGCCGAAGAATAATATATATCGCCACATGTGACCTCCTAATAATAGGACAGAAGGATAATATATCGCCATACTGGAGTCACCGTGTTATGTGTTTCGTTTCGCGGTATCTTCCACAATTTTAATGCTCAGTGAGTTTAAATTAACATTATAATAGATAAGAGAAATAGCGGCTGCATTATAATACTTGTTCAGTTGACCTACTTTTTTTGCCGCTGAATCAGTTAAAAAAATAAATGGGTACCAGCTGGACTCAATGACTCAATGTTTTATGTGAGAGAGGGGGTGGGGGTCTAATTGGTCAAGCTGCCTGCTTCGAAGGTCGAGGGTTTGATATCGAACTCAGTTATTCGGTCCACAGGTGCAATTTTTTTTCGGAGACCCAGGGAGGGTGGGATGTCGTCGCTGGAACTATGGAGTACGTTATCTATGAGAAGACCTCTCTGCGGAAAGAGGTGATATTGGATAAAAGCCGGTGCAATGAAGTCGATCCTCTTGACTGTAACTTTGTAATATCTTATTTGACTGACTGACTTAGTTTTCTAAGTTTTTTTCTAGTTTTCTGTCTTGACAGACGATAGTTTGTGAAAGGACTTATACCATTCTATAGCACATAGTCTAGGCTGAATTTAGAGACCATGTGTTGCCCATGCAGCACGATCCCTCTCTCGGCCTGCCTAGTTTACTCCAGAGGAAAGGTAACACCAATATGTCAGTAACACGACAAGCTTCAGAAGCTGCCAGATCAGCAAAGCAATGCCATAACTTTCCGCCTGTCGAGGCCAATGCTTAGGGCCAGGTCTGCCTTGCCATGAGATTTAGCCTTTAGGCTGCATTTCCTCGCACTATGGCAAGGGTTGGACCCTCCCACGTGTGCTCCTGCGCCGGAAACCGTTGGCACAATGTGCGATGTCGGGTTTAATGATCGCCGCTTAATATTAGACGCTTACAGAAATCAGGTAGTACCGTCTACTGTCATACAGTAGCTCAGTCATATCTGATTAAGACCCGACACAACCAAGTTCAGTTTCATTAAGTGTAGTCCCAATCTGGCATCACCACCTTCATGCGCCATGCCGATAAGTGTGAGCGATCATTGAACCCCATCCTGCACGCTCACCAGAGCCTGGGATTACGTCTCTATTGTTGTCCCAATTATACCATATGGCCGAGCCATCTCTTTGTGTTTCTCTTGCTGTTTTCCCATCAAGTTTGATAGTTGTCATTAAGTTTTCACGTTGATTTCTTTTTACAGTATTCACAACAAATCTTGACTTGAGCATTTTCTACGTATACTTTCTGTAACTCTGTCATCAGTTTACTAGTCTCATCTGCTCCTTGTTTGGTCTCTTTTACGTCGAATGAATTTGTAATACTCTTGTTTAAAATATATTCAAAGTCCGAAATATGTTCTGTAGCTGATTTGTTAACTGATCCATTGCCAAGGGACAATGTATCGCCGTGGTGTCTCATTGGACAGACGGACGGCAAATCGCCATACTAGAATCATTGTGTTATTTGTTTTGTTTCCTGTATCATCCACAATTTCAGTTCTCAGCGAATAGAAATTTACATTATAATACTTGTTCGTTTGATTGTGTACCGTGTGAGATCCAAACCTTCTTTTTGTTTCGCAGTGAGTCAGTTAAATACCCATCACGTATATTCGACCTTATTCGAGAATACTAGGCGTCCGTTTCACATTCCACGACTCAAGTTCCAGGTTGAGTACTTCAGGTTTACTGACGGTGTTAAGTCCACACCGTGTTAGTGGGATTGCATGCGGTGTTGTACTACTAAGCCAATCTATTTGCTAAGATAGTTTCAGCAACACAGGCGCGTATTTAGGGCTACAAGAGAGTGGGTCACATCAAATGTCCCAACTACACGACATCATATTGGGAGTATGGTACAACAGTGCCCTTTTTCACACGAGGCTTCATGGGTATACGGTACTAGCCTCATATTTTAGACCGACCGACACTTGGCAGGCGATGTGGACAATATCACACCAGCCGCTTTTTCTTTCCGCGAAATTTTCTGGTACCTATTTTAGACTGGGTAGACCTCGAAGTCCAGGCCATGGGGGAGGAGTGGGGACATGCCTCTTTAGGGATTCAAACACATGACTATCGGACCGATATATGAGAGAGCTTCAAATATGTCTCTTGGTTCTCTTTGAGTTTTCCATGCAGGTGGGAATCACTTGGGTCTAGTACTGGCGAGTACGGGGTATGCGGCACACACTGAAAGCGGAGGTTACTAATTTAAAGGGGGGGGGGGGGGGATGGATAACAGAACGCTGCTCCTCTTTGGTGCATGTTAAAAGTGGGGCGGCCATCTTTAAACTGTTCTATGACGTCACCGTGTTCGTCTGCACCGGGATGTCAAAAGTGTTCAGCACGTGCTGAACACTTTTGATATCCTGAACAACAACGACATATTACAAGACAATGACATGGTTATTGTACTTTCAAACAAACTTCTGAGGTTTTCATTTGAAGACTCCTTATATAAGATTACATAATTCATAATTTCATTCTTACACCCAACCACCGGATTACATAATTCATGTCATTTTTACACCCAACTATCGGATTACATACTTCATAATGTCATTTCTACACCCAACCACCGGATTACATAATTAATAATGTCATTTCTACACCCAACTATCGGATTACATAATTCATAATGTCATTTCTACACCCAACTATCGGATTACATAATTAATAATGTCATTTCTACACCCAACCACCGGATTACATAATTCATAATGTCATTTCTACACCCAACTATCGGATTACATAATTCATAATGTCATTTCTACACCCAACCACCGGATTACATAATTCATAATGTCATTTCTACACCCAACTATCGGATTACATAATTAATAATGTCATTTCTACACCCAACTATCGGATTACATAATTCATAATGTCATTTCTACACCCAACCACCGGATTACATAATTCATAATGTCATTTCTACACTCAACTATCGGATTACATAATTCATAATGTAATTTCTACACCCAACCACCGGATTACATAATTCATTATGTCAATTGTGCACCCAACTATCGGATTACATAATTCATAATGTCATTTCTACACCCAACCACCGGATTACATAATTCATAATGTCATTTCTACACTCAACTATCGGATTACATAATTCATAATGTAATTTCTACACCCAACCACCGGATTACATAATTCATGTCATTTCTACACCCAACAATCGGATTACATAATTCATAATGTCATTTCTACACTCAACTATCGGATTACATAATTCATAATGTAATTTCTACACCCAACCACCGGATTACATAATTCATAATGTCATTTCTACACCCAACTATTGTATTACATAATTCATAATGTCATTCCTATACCCAACCATCGGATTCAATCAATCGGAATCAATCAGGCGCCGTTTCCACAATGAAAGTTGGCTTCAATGGATCTCCAACAGTCTCTCGCCTTGATTGTACAATCTATCAGGTTGGTGTTTGTCGATCTCTTGATGTTATCTTCCCACTTGTATCGTTGTCTGCCTTTTGCTCGCTTGCCTTCAACCTTGTCCTCCAGTATGGGTTTTAAAAGAGTGTTATTTCTTTAACATGACCGAAATATTTCACTTGGCTCTTTTTTATTTCTTTCATCAACGCTCTTTTCATTCCCAGTTTTTTCTAGAACCGCTGTATTTGGTTGTTTTTGTTTTCTTGAAATACGACATATTCTTCTGTACATCCACATCTCCAAGGCCTCTATTCGACCATCTGATTACATAATTCCTAATGTCCCTTCTACACCCAACCATCGGATTACATGATTCATAATATAATTCCTACACCCATCTGTTAGGTTATATCATTTGTAATGTCCGTCCTATACCCAGCCCTCGGATTACCTTAGTCACGCAACACGCCTGTTGGAGAGCTTTTGTATTTAATGTTTAAAAAAAAAAAAAAACCCACGTGCTATAGTAAGATATAACATCCGGGTGCAAAAGTTCAAAAATGCAAGTTTTATCAAGTTAGTTTTAGTAATATAACCTCTCTCTCTCTCTCTGTCTCTCTGTCTCTCTGTCTCTCTCTCTCTCTCTCTCTCTCTTTCTCTCTTTCTGTCTGCGAGATTACACACTAAGTAACTCTCTCGCTCTCCGTTCTCTCTCTCTCACTCGGCCTCACACACGACTACCCACCCCTACCAACAACAATCACACACACACACACACACACACACACACCTCTGTTGACAACGCAAGATATTTGTAAGTCTTGTGTGAAAATAGTAAATATCTTCATCATGCAGCCAGCGGCCGCCATTACGTTGATCAGAATTGTCTTATTTCACCCACACGCGTTCACTTGTCCTTGCGTCTTCGGCTCGACGTACAAAACACCTTTACCTTTATCCCCTGTCACAGTTATATGTCCCCAAACAAGAAGAATCATGCAGTCCTATTCTTTGCTTTGTCTTTCAGCTCGTCTATGTCTTCCCATACTTTTTTTTTTGTTGCATATCCCTAACAGGACGTTGCAGTCAACATCAGCATATTTCAGTTGCTGTTGATGTACTAGGCAAGATCACGCTCAGTAGTTTGCCATTGCTTTCTGAGCGACCGGCTCACATACCCCGTAAGTTACCAACGCGGCGAGAACCACTACCGATTCTAGCGCAGGTTCGTTACTCACGAGAATATACGGGATTGTGGGATTGCTTCCCACATTATTAATTTATATTTCTAATTATCTTCCTTGTATGTTTGTTTCGGTTTGGATATTGCCCCGAACAGGAGCAACGAGGTCGCTTGCAGAGCAAAGAGTAAACAGAAACAAAATGGCGATTTAATGTATACTTGCAACTATAGTCTGTCCAGAAATGAATGCCTTCATTCACGATCAATTATTTTGAAAACTGTCTGTGGCATCGTTATGAAATTTTTCCTGCCGTCTTATATTTACTCCCACTTAAGGAATATGTCTTTGATAGGTCCGAAAGCAACTTAAATCGTGGAAAGCGGCGATATTTCTTTGATGTTTTGGTGAAAAACTAGTGATTTATCGCTAACAAACTTGTTTTATAGTAATGCCCCATTCCACTACGCGAGGCTCTTGTCACGAGGCCAATCCTATGTCCCACGAGAAAATTAACTACTCAACGCTAATATTTTCGTGTGAAGACGTAATACATTTAATAATGTGCACTTCATCTCTGACCCATAAATTATATACCGCATATAAACAAACTTTGAAATCTGCTGTACAGTCTCCAGAACAAAATTGTGTTTGTTGTGTGGACATAATGATAAGGTTATATGTTAAATCTCATCATTTTCCCTCAGTTGGTTACTGAGATATGGAATTTTATATTGAGGCAGACAAAAAGTAAACACTATAGGATATAATTATGGCGCGACGATGCAGTTAACACACCAAAAGTTGAGTTGAGTTGAGTTAAGAACCGACATCACTGCACTCAGGACATTCCCATACGTGCTCCGTCTCCTCGTTAAACAGCAAGCGAAGAGTCACACTACAAATCGTTCCCACCGCTATCTGATTAAAAGTTCTCCTGGTCTTCCGTCTCAGTTTTGAGATTCTTCCAGAACCCCTGCCGATCCCTCGCAATCTCATTCTTTCCACATATGGGTTCTCAATCTGTTCCTCCGCCTTCTCCACTTGGTCCCACAAGCGCACGGCCCATAAATTATATTATTATATTATTATATATTTTTATTAATTATATAATTATATTATTATATATTGAAGATATTTACTAACACACGAAGAATCAACAGAAAGGGGGCCTAACTCTGTACACCTTGGTTGGTTCTAGATCGGACCGATCTAGCGGCGTGTGGGGAGGAAGCTGATGTATATTAACTCTCAGACACTATGGGATTTGAGCTTAGTCGCATAAATCTAGGATCTATCAACACTGGCACGCAACCCTGATATTGCAATGTTATTAGGTAAACTGTGAGTGGTTTGATCAGCAGAGACTCAACTCTATATCAGCGTTTATTAGCAAGTCTCAGTCTGTCGAGACAAGACTTGTCAACATTACTGCCTGTTCTGACGCTTGCCAGATTACCTGCCTCGCAGTAGCGAAGAAAATTCCATTTGTTGAGAATAAACGCTTACCAATTACGCTTACCAATTCCAAGGAGGAATGGTTACACAGCTATCTGATTCCCTTGCCGAAGCCTGACAAAGACCACAAAAAAATTCAGGGATATCGAATTATAACCATGCAGAATACAATAGGCAAGCTGCTGGAGAAGGTAATTGCCAGGAAAATATCAAGCCAACTAGAGAGGCAAGGTGTTTTCCCACCTACCCTGGGTGGGTACCGTCCAAAAAGAGAAACCTGGACCAATGCAGCAGTCTTTGCCCAGGATGTCTATGAAGGTTTCCACTCAGGCACTGAAACCGTTGCTGCAGCGATTGATCTTGAGGACGCATACAACAGAGTACCACTGGATTTTTTAATGTTTCAGCTTCTTGAACTAAACGTAAGTCCATTCCTCCTTAGTTGGATCGCTGCAGCCCTCTTCCAACGGAAAGTAGTTTTTAGATGTGGCAGTTGGACTTCGGAACCAACAACAATATATCCTGGCCTACCACAGGGATCACCATTATCTCCGGTACTGTTCAACGCCTACACAGTGAGAATCACCAGTGAGCAGATCACTGGACCTGGCAGGACATTGTCATATGCCGATGATGTTTTAGTGTATCGTCAGGGTAAGGATAGAGAGGAGGTTGCTGGGGAACTACAAACCGAACTCAATCGCATAAGTACTTGGTGTGATGAAGCTGGGGCAATGGTCAACCCAACAAAGGCAACAGTGACTTGGTTCTCGTTGAATAATCATATTGTCAACAATCCAACACCAACTGTAATGCTGTGTTCAGAGACGGTGGAAAGAACGCAGGCAATGAATTACCTGGGGATACGGTTTGATCGAAGCCTTGCTTATAATGTGCACATAGACCAGGTGATAACAAAGGCCAAGCGGGGTTTGGCAGCGATGCGGGTGATGGCGGCAGCAAACTGTGAGCAGCGCCATCTATGTCTTCTGTACGAGGGGCTGGTCATGTCTGTTTTGGAGTATGCAATGGCAATCTTGACTCTCAGCCATAAGCAGATAGAAAGGATGGAAAGGATACAGAATGAAGCTATGCGCATTATTCTTGGATGTACAAGAGATACAGCATGCAGGGCGATGCGCTACCTTCTTGATTTTCCAACCATTGAAGAGAGAATACAAGTTTGCAGGGCACGCGCCTACCTCAGAATTAACGCAAACACACAACATCCACTGCATAGTAAAATTAGGAAGGTGAAGGGCAGCAGGTTAAAAAGAGGACGGTCGTGGATGGGTCAAGCCGAAGACATTCTTCAACAGGTGTGTTCACTTGAGGACTTTGAACCTGGCGAGGAGTGGGTGCAAGTGCCAACAGACTTCTGCACATCCTTTTCAGTTTGCATCCAACTAGATAGAAAATGCAGACAAGAAAATCCGGCTGCCGTTGAGGCTGAAGTACAAGCGTTGATTTTCGAGAATTCGCTAGACGGTGACGCGGTCATCTACACAGATGGGTCGGTCGTCCGACATGTGAGAAGCTCATGGGCCTTTACAGCTCGGGCCGGAGGGAGAATTGTGAAGGAGGACTCTGGTGCTTTCACTGAAACCACAAGTAGCCTGACCATGGAAGTCATGTCAGTAAGTAAAGCAATAACATGGCTCGAGACACAGACATTCACCAGGGCTTGTTTCCTTAGCGACTCAATGAACATGATCAAGAGGATAGAGGAGGGGTCGATCCGAAGAGAATGGTTGCTGCCTCTGAAGCGGTCTCGGCTGGCAAAGATTAGTTTCATCTTCGTGCCAGGGCATGCGGGAGTACAAGGAAATGAGCGGGCTGACAAGCTCGCAGGTGAGGCTACTGTGGAGGGCGGACGCGCCATGGACCAGGCTGACATTCTGAATGCTCTACGTGATGTGAGACTTTTGCGAGAACCAAGTGATGACTGTGAATCTACAACAATGGCCAGACTGCTAGAGCATCAAATTAAAAGAGGTGTGGCCAAACAAGAACACTACGCAGGAAGCCAAAGAAGATTGATAAACCAACACAGAACTGGCGTCGTTAGCCGCTACACGCTGCGGGATTTGCTGAGGAGGGGATCCGAGCACTTATGGACTGAATGGTTCGATGTGCAGCGAGGATGATCTGTCGACTAACTAACTAACTAACCAATTACGAAATGAAGAAGTAAATTAGTAATTATCTCATTAGATTCAACAACACCACACACTAAAGGTGATTACATTGTATCTGCTTAACTTAGTTCTATACAGTTATTAATATCCCATCATACACACACTATTAACCTGTGGCATATAATGAGAATTGAACATTGTGTGCGCACTGACAAAGTGACTAAAGGAACTCAAAGAAATTTGGTGGAGGAATGTTTAAAATCGAGGACATTGAATGCATTTTTATTGCGGTTTTACTCGGTTCCTTCTTGCTCGTTTAATGTATCCTTAAATGTGAAATATTTTAAACCAATAATGCATATAATTATTGAAAGGGATTGAGTAGGATGGGGGAAGGGGGGTTATTTTGGCGACTTGTGGAACCACGAAGTGTCAATGCAGGCCTTGATTGAATCTAGATGATCACGTTTTACCTTTTAGCTTGCAGAAATACCAATTCTAACCCCACATGAGTTGTGTTCTACAATTACAGGCAATCCTCCATGTCTAAATTCTAACCCCACTTGAGCTGTGCTCTACAATTAGAGATATTTCTCCATGCCTAAAATCTAACGACAACTGAGGGCCCTCTACAATTACAAGTAGTCCTCCATTCCTAAGTGCAATCCCAAGAAATCAAGAAAGAGGGGGAGAGAGAAGGAGAGAGAGAGAGAGAGAGAGAGAGAGAGAGAGAGAGAGAGAGAGAGAGAGAGAGAGAGAGAGAGAGAGAGAGAACGAACGAACGAACGAACGAACTTTATTTTCGAAGGGTAACAAATTGGGCACGCAGGCCCGTCTTACATTCGGCCCTTCCAATCACGCATCTTTCGACAATTTTCGAGAGAGAGAGAGAAGGAGAGAGAGAGAGAGAGAGAGAGAGAGAGAGAGAGAGAGAGAGAGAGAGAGAGAGAGAGAGAGAGATGGTATGCAAAAAGAAATAAGACATGTCAAATATGTTGAAGAGGTAAACTTACCTTGTTGTTTGACAACTTCAGGCTTGTGTGGCGCTGTCTGAATCGAAGCTATTTACGACACTCACTTTGAATCTATTCTGTATAGGACAATCAACCGATTGATTCGAGGCCACAGATTCTCTTCGAAACCTGTGGATCACATATCTGTGATTATGATGCTTCAGTTTCCTAGCTTAGTAGTCTTGTCTAATTGTCCGTCGTTAGACTTTAGCCGGAATGTTAGCTTGTATCTATGTGTGTCTTTCCAGCCGTCCAGCTTCCTAATTATATTTTGTGTTCAGGCTCCCATTATGAGACCGGCAGCAGGTACATCCCCCCTTTTCGATACCTACAGACTAGAACAATCAACTGTTTGAATGGAGTCTACACACTGTAGAACAATCAAGCGCATTATTAGATAAAAAACCACGTGGCAGTCGGAACATCTCATTTGACTTCCGTATCGACTGTCACCGGGGTTGTGACTGACCTCTGTTACTGAACAATCTCTTATGTGACTCCGGCAATGGCTTTTGTCCGAGATTTGATCGGCCTGTCTTGCTAAAGACATTTTGTTCTGATTCTCGAAATGAATTGTTGAGGATATGATCAGCTTCTGGTTCTGAAGTATCTCTTGGTAGGTTTCTGTTCTGACTGTAGCTGGAGTTGTCAATAGTTTCTGTTATTGAACAATCCCTTGTGTGACTCCAACACCGGCTGTTGCTCGAGATTAGATTGGCCTGTCTTGCTAAAGACATCTGATCCGACTCTCGTCCTGATTGTTGCTGAGAATGTCTTTTACTGTAGAATATCTTATCTGTTTCTGTACCGCCAGTTGCTAGTCTCTTATGTGACTCCTGCATCAGCCTTTCCCGAGGCTTAATTGGTTTGTGTTGCTAAATACACTTTATCTGACTCTCTTACCGATTGCTGCTGAGAATGTGATTAACTAATTTTACTGAAGAATCTCTTATCAGTGTTCTGTACCATCTGTTGCTGAAATTAAGTGAATGACCAGCTCAGTGTGGTCAAATCCATCCGCTAAATAAGAGCACAAACTATCACAGAGCTTAACTAATCGTGCGTTCTGCTGCTGCGGTTTAAATAGCCAACGAACCCATTCAGCGACATCGCAAGTGTTTCACTTCGCGAAAATAATTAAGGATATGAATTCCACTATGTAAATTCTGATTTGTAAACACAGTCACCGGAAAAGGCACATTAGCAAGTTTATGACTCCACAGTGAGCGTAAGCAGATCTAGGCTCCGCCCCTGCACCGGATGTAAATTATGACGAAACGAATGAGGATGTTGGCGGGAATTTTTTTAATCATAATCTTTTAGCTCTAACAAGTTTCCGGGGAAAAACTTAAATGACCCGTTTGTGTTGGAATTTCCCGCGTGGTAGCAGGCAAATATAACCTGATCTGCTCATTGAAATGTTCTTGTAGTAAACTTTTCCCCTAATCTTGCCATGGCGATAATCTTTTGTCAGCTGGGTCAAAGATACTGTGTAATTTTTGCGTTTGAAAAACAAAGCGTTAGATGATCACACGAACATATCTGAGAACATTACATCGTAAGATTAGTTGACTGACGAGTGTCGTTTGGCTTTCTTCTGTTTCTTCATGACCTTTACGTCCTTCCTGCTCGCGTCTCCTCCTCTTTCTTTTACTTCTTCTTCTCAACTTCTTCCTCCTTCTCATTCTTCTTCCCTTCCTCCTGTTTATTTTTCCCCCTCTTCCATCTTCTACATGCCTTCTTCATTTGCTCCTTCTTTTCTTCTTCCCCCTCACTCTTTCCTAATTGGAAAGTGACAGATAGGACAGTCTACTTCTTTTTTTTTCTTATTATTCCACCATTTATCATTTGTAATCTTCTTTTCACTCCTACTCTGCTTCTTATTTCTTTCTTTCTTTCTCCACCCCCTCCCCCTTTTTTGTTTGCTTCAGGTTTTCCATTTTCTTTCCCTTCCGGTTTCTCCTACATTTCTTCCTCCTACGCTTCTCATTCCCTTCACTTTCCTTCTCCTTTTTCTTCTTCCTCCTCCTACTCGTCTTCTTCTTCATCATTTCCTTTTCCTTTTCATACTTTGTGACTCGACCTCTGTCTTCTGTTTCACACGCACCTTCTCAATCTCCACTTGCGTCTGCTGATGCTGCTGCTGCTGCTGCTGCTGCTGCTTCTTCTTCTTCTTCTTCTTCTTCTTCTTCTTCTTCTTCTTCTTCTTCTTCTTCTTCTTCTTCTTCTTCTTCTTCTTCTTCTTCTTCTTCTTCTTCTTCTTCCCACCCCTCCACACCGTTTCTTTTCTTGCTTCCCATCCTCCTAATTCTCCGTAACCCACCTCACTAAGTGTCAACTTTGCGCGACTATTAGAAGGTAATGCTTAATTGAGATGCTCTGGGCCGCCATAGATGGATGCATTGTTTGTTCCCCATATTGAGATGTTCTGGACCGCCATAGATGGATGCATTGTTTGTTCCCCATATTGAGATGTTCTGGGCCGCCATTGAGTACTCTTTGATTTCAGAAGAAACACAACACCCCCACTTCGTTCTGCCTGCTGACTTAGCCTTGGTTATAACAGGTGTTTCATTTTGCAGTTTCATCTTCTTCCTGGTCGTTTGTAGTTCTTTATTCTATTGCAACACAAGCAGGTCTCCTTTTCACCGCTGTCTAGTTTATTTCGTTCCTTCGCAGACAGTATCTGGATGCTTTCTCCTTCCTTATTACCATGCTCTCTCTCTCTCTCTCTCTCTCTCTCTCTCTCTCTCTCTCTCTCTCTCTTCCTGTCTCTCTTTCTCTCTCTCTCTTCCTGTCTCTCTTTCTCTCTCTCTCTCTCTCTCTCTCTCTATCTCTCTCACACACACACAACACTGTCTCACTATCCCTAGACAACCACACATTCTCTCTCTCTCTCTCTCTCTCTCTCTCTCTCTCACTCTCTCTCTCTCTCTCTCTCTCTCTCTCTCTCTCTCTTCTTTCTTTCTCTCCCACAGAGAACACTTTCTAATTTCTCCCAGACACCCACACGTTAATTCACACACACACACACACACACACACACACACACACACACACACAAGAAATAACGTTGTCTCTGTCAGCACTATCCGACCCACACTCTTACGCCCTATAAGTAAGTCAAGGGCCAATTTACACGCCATAACACATATTAGATAAACGGTGCTGGGTCCATATTTCATAGACCTGCCAGCAGTTGACGGTGATGTGCTCAATAAAACGCCGGGCGCTTTTACTTTACAAGACATTTCCTGGTGTCTATTTTAGGTTGGGACGATTTGAGATCCCTGGTTAATTATTTTGACAACCGCCTTGATGTGGATTCAAACCAATAACGCTGGGTCGACAGACAAGCGTGTGTCCTACACACATACATAGCTCTGTCACAATTTTCTTCGTTGTCGGAAAGTGTAAAATAAAATGTGACTGATTTGTCACAGCGGTGACAGTGGTGACATTCTTGCTTGCCACCATAAATTAGCTCACAGATCACAACTTCTTCTTCTTCTTCTTCTTCTTCTTCTTCTTCTTCTTCTTCTTCTTCTTCTTCTTCTTCTTCTTCTTCTTCTTCTTCTTCTTCTTCTTCTTCTTCTTCTTCTTCTTCTTCTTCTTCTTCTTCTTCTTCTTCTTCTTCTTCTGCTTCTGCTTCTTCTTCTTCTTCTTCTTCTTCTTCTTCTTCTTCTTCTTCTTCTTCTTCTTCTTCTTCTTCTTCTTCTTCTTCTTCTTCTTCTTCTTCTTCTTCTTCTTCTTCTTCCCTTTAATATCCCATTGGTGTAAACGCCCTCAATCAAACCATGCCTAGTCGTCCTATCTTTAGCTGTATCATGCAGCTCCATCCATTCCTCCCAATATTATTCATCTGTTTGTAATTTTCTTCTCCGTCTTTTTTTTTTTTTTAGTCCTCCAGCTGTCTCGTTTACCTTGTGAGTTCTAAACAAGCGAGTTTCTAGTTATATTGTCCTCAGGTTTTCTCAGTGTGTGTCCTATCCAGTGTCCGCGTCTTTTCCTCACCTTTCTGTTCTCTGGAATTGTGCGTAGTTCTCGCCATCAGCTCCACATTGGTGATTCTGTCATACTGTCTTATTACCACTATTTTACGCAGGCACGGACTAGGTTTTGCAAGGTGTGGAATGCGCCTGGCCCTGCAGCCAGCAGGGTTGGGATCGGCTAGCCTCTCCCAGGAGGGGTGAAAAGTGAAAATAGTAGCCTGTCGATGACCCGTAGACTACACAAGTCAACCCCCCACCTCCACGTGGTGCAGACCGGGAAACCATGACCGCGAGGTCATGGGCTAACGGGGCTATGGCTCGCCATAGGGGATGGACTCCCTGTGGTCAGGTTTGTGTCCTAAACCTGTGATTGGCCTAGCAAGCCGGCGGGGGGGGGGGGGGGGGGCGCCTTCATACTGCTCGTAGAAAAACGATGAAGTTGGACGGAGGGAATAGCAGAGCCCATGGGAATATCGATATATGAAGCCCATAATCGGGCACTCTCACGATGTTTATACTTCACCTCGACACCGCAAGGTACAAGACGAACTTGATGAGATGAGACTAATTAGTAAATGTTTGTAGCTTATTATGAATATCATAATATCATTAGGGGTGTCTAGTTGGTCATGCTTTGAGGTACACTTGTTCCTGCTTGGAAATGCTACCGTCATTTTGACTTGACAGGTTCGAATCCCGATCAATACCTACAGCTTTCAAATTTGATGTCGGTTAATGCGTCTCCTAGTCTATTCTTCTTTCTTTTACTTCTATGACGTAGTTTATCGTTCAGAAAGCAATGGCAAACTACTGAACGTAAACTTGCCCAGGAATCACAAACAGCAAAAAAAAAAAAAAATGCTGGGGTTGACTGCTACGTCCTGTAAAAGATATGCAACAACTTTTAATTTATTAATAATACTACATGACACCAGCAATCTTTCTCTAAGCAAACAAGCGCCCATTGGCCAGACCGCAGATCTTTCTTGTGTGGAACTATCTCCGACTACAGAGTCGCGCTGCACACTTACAGCTGATACAATCATCCGGGCACGTTGCGCTTGAGTGGAGTGGTCATGGGTTTGAATGCACAATGAGCTAGATATTTTAATTGACCTGGTTTCCCAGGTCAATCCAGCCTAAAATGGGTATCAGGGAATGTCTTGGGAAGTAAAGGAGGCCGGGTGATACTGGTCACATCATCCACTTAGTAGTGGTTGTTCTATAGAAATATTGGTCTAGCACCGTATGTCTCATGCGTCCCAGGTGTGGGAAAGGGTCTTTTTACTGCTCACATTTCACTTACCAGGAAATATTAACCTAAGCCTCTGAAAACATTCACACACAGCAGACATTCGCATTCAATTGTTTTAGTTCCGGGCTTTAAAAAAGTGAATAATTTTCCGCTTCTCCGCCTCTTCCTTCACCTTCTCTTTCTCCTTCTCCTCTCCTCCTTCCTCTTCTTCTTCTACTCCTCAATTTTCTCCTCCTCCACCTCCGTATCTTCCCCCTTCTTCTTCTTCTTCTTCTTCTTCTTCTTCTTCTTCTTCTTCTTCTTCTTCTTCTTCTTCTTCTTCTTCTTCTTCTTCCTCTTCTTCTTAACTGTCGTCGTCGTCGTCGTCGTCATCTTCGTCTTCGCCATCTTCTTTCCATCGCTTGTCATAATTTGTCTGTATCTGCAATGCTGTCTCTTGTATAAGCTTCACTGTCATCATCAGCTCATTCAGTGGTCTATACAGTTTATCTTCCACTGTTGTGTCTCTACGCCAGAAGCGTTGCTATGTTTGGTTTTATTCAGGGCAGTTTTGGAGTATGTGATCTGCTGTCTGCGGCGCCAATCAACATTACACATGGCTGATTTGCTAATTTTCAATTGCGTATGCATATGGATGCCGAGGTGATTGTGTCCCCAATTCTTCGGGGCAGCATAATGACTAGTTCTGGTCTGTTCAGCATACGGTAATCGTCTTGTTGTGACATGAGTGGCTTTTTGGCTGATTCTGTTCTTTTCGTGGTATGTAACTAGTACATCACGTTCCTTCCATAGCTAGTTGATGAGCTCTCTCATTTCCAGACACTGCACATTGAAACTGTATCCACTGGCAACATTTCGCTAGATGTCTTCTTCAGACTGTTCATTCATCATGTGGCGCGTGGATATTCGTGAGTGGTCATGGATCGTCGCACCCCACGATCAGCAGTCTCGGATCAGGTTTGTGGTATTTGTCTCCTTTATGTCGTGCTGCCAAGCCATCTTGATATTTATCTTTCTGTATTCCACTTGCTCTTTGCACAGTCAATTTTGAAGTTTGTCAGTAAGTCTTTTTGCCACTATTTTTGTTCGCTCAGACAGTAGTGTCTGTAATACTAAAAGATCTCTTAACTGAGTGCCACAAGTATTGATTCTGCGTCTGTCGGTAACACCACAGGTTGTGTGTCATGATTGATATCCAGTAATTTCTTTGTTGCTATCATGATTGCCTGGATTTCGATATCAGTGTTGTGACATTACTTTATTGTTAGTGCTATGGTATAATTCCTTGTCGTTTTTGTGTATTCGAATGGGCCGAATGTAAGACAGGCCTGCGTGCCCAATTTTTTACCCTTTTAAAATAAAGTTCGTTCGTTCGTTCGTATTCTGTGTACACTCCCATATTGCCATTTCTATCAGCATTTTGTGCTGACTCGTCAGTGTAGATTTGGACGTCTGTAGGTATTCATCGTCAAAACTGAGAATGGCTTTTGTGCGTTGTACACTTTTTTATTCTTCATTGTTGAGCGTTGTGTTCACTATTTTCTGGATGTGTACTGGTAAACTATGTTCATCTTTCCGTGGGGTCTGTTCTATTGATAGTTTTTAGAAGGTTATCAAGTGTAGGCAAGTCAGTGGTTTATCTGCAGAGTCGTTTGGATTGATGAACACAACTTCTTTTATCCAACCGATGCATGTTGATGTATGTTCTGTATATGCTGTCTCGGCATGAGTAACGTTTCTGCTTGTATGAGCATCTTCGTAGCTCTGTGCTCTCTTAGTGCGTGTATCCTCACCATTTTCTCTATCTTCACTATAGCATTGATGATTTCATCCCCCCCCCATCTCCCCCCCCCCCCATGTCTTTCAGTGCTTGATTTTTCATCCTTTTCAGCTTTTGTTTTGCGGTATTTGATGCCAGACACCATGCAGCTGACCTATATTCCAGGTATTGTCGTATGCTCTGTTGGTAATGTTGAGTATTTTCTGCTGCCCCAGCCCCACATATTGTTCACTTAGTTTTCTCTGGATGTCTATTCTTTACCAGGCTTTTGTTGCTGGCTTTATTATGTGCTTTCTCCATGTCAGCCTGTCATAAAATATTACTCCAGGATATGTGGACTGTTTATCTTCTCTTTGTGGGTTCCATTTATCGGGATGACGCTTGTTTTTTGTTATGGGGAGGGGTAAAGAGAGTGGTGCTGTATTTGTAAGTATATATGCTGACACACCAACTATTTGCCCACGGAGCTAAATAAAGTAGTTTCTCTCCTCTATGTCCCATGTGTCGGTAACCCCAAATCTGAGAGTAGCTCTTAAAATCTCCACACACAATTATTTTTTGTATTATTGGCTAGGATTGTATCTAGCGCCTGAAGACTGCCGCCCGGACAGTGTTAGCTGGTTAGATGTAAATTTATACTTGCCTTCTTGAATTTAACGGTGTCATACTCCTTACCTGGGGGTCTCTGTGGCGAAATGGTTTCATCGTATGCCTCGCGCTCCAAAGGTTGTGTGTTCGATTCCAGACTATGTCGTTTGGTTCACGAATGCAGTTGTCTCGAGGACTCCCGAGGATCGTCATTGGCGCTACGGAGTTATAGTCTGTTTACTTGTGTCTGCCCCAATATAAAATTCCATATTTCAGTAACCGACTGAGGGAAAATGATGAGATTTAGCATATAACCTTATCATTATGTCCATCCAACCAAAAAATTTTTGTTCAGGAGATTGTACAGCAGATTTCAAAGTTTGTTTATATGCGGTATATAATTTATGGGTCAGAGATGAAGTGGACATTATTAAATGTATTACGTCTTCACACGGAAACATTAGCGTTGAATTGTTGATTTTTTCGTGGGACATGGGACTGGCCTTATGACAAGAGCCTCTTATGTAAAACAAGTTTGTTAGCAAGAAATCACTAGTTTTTCACCAAAACATTAAAGAAATGTTGTCGCTTTCCATGATTTAAGTTGCTTTTAAACCTAGCAAAGACATATTCCTTGGGTGGGGGTAAATATAAGACGGCAGGAAAAATTTCATAACGATGCAACAGTTTTCAAAATAATTGATCGTGAATGAAGGCATTCATTTCTGGACAGACTATAGTGCTTTGTGCCACGCTTTCGGCAGGCCGCCATGCGGAAAGAT
Organism: Cepaea hortensis; assembly: GCA_963921405.1. Lineage (NCBI taxonomy): Eukaryota > Metazoa > Mollusca > Gastropoda > Stylommatophora > Helicidae > Cepaea > Cepaea hortensis. The sequence continues at coordinate 31,738,404 of OY992876.1, read as the reverse complement.
ACCGAGTCATATGGGATAAAACCCGATGCAATGAAGTCGAACCTCTTATCATTTAAACATGTAAACATTTATTCTTTCCTTTTCATATATACATGGTGTATTTTTAATGACTGTGCAGTGTTTGAAAATATTGCTGGTCCAAGTTTTGTATTTACCTGTTAAGTTGCATGAACTTTAAAGAGGGTGAATACAAAACTTGGACCGGCAATATTTTCAACCGCTGCACAGTCATTAACAATACACCTTATGCATCAAACTGACAATCGGTGATATTAATATTTACTTGTCATAATAATTGAACAAGTCATTGAAATTATATTGGATGTGTGGACTTTGAAAAGCCCTTTGACAATATTAATAAATAATCTCTTGGGAAATTGATGAAGCACTACGGGATCTCACAGATGACCCTTAACTTAATAAAGGCAACATATAATTTGACCAAGGTTGAAAGCTCATCCTCAATTCCAAACTCCTGTGTTGACAGCAATTCTCACGTTTCACTAAAGTTCTGGGGTTTCATTGCCCTCGTGGTTACTGAGTCATTCTTCTACAAAATCATGTGACCACTTTACTAAAGTCCCAGTTTCCTGTTTGTTTTCTTAGAAATACCAAAATGTCCTCCATCTAACTGATACTACAAAATTAACATAATGAAATAGGATGGGTTATAATTCATGTAATCATTGCTGATACTAAGACACGACATTAATACACACGGGTAAAACACGCTAGTTCTCAGTCTTTGCAAGGAGCTTTTGAAGTATATGGACGCTGTTTTTATCAAGTAGCGTGCTGGTAGCACAAACGCCCGATTTCACCCCCTCATGCCTTTCGCAAAGTTGGTTTCAATCTTAATTTCTGACCGTGACTAACGATTGTGTCATTGTACAGTCACGGATAAACTGCATTGATCAATTATCAGCATCAAGTACCAAAGCCATCCATCTTGTATCTCTTTAAGCATTGACTGCCATTTTGATGCCACGATTGGCGTCACACCGTCCTTGTACTAGATCGAACGCGCTAGTGTAATCAGTCAGTTGGACTGAAATGTTGAATTCTCGTCTTTGGCTTGAGGACGTACATTACAAGTACCTCAGTAGTTGGAGTGGGTTCGCCTGATGACAGGGGACACTGGTAACAAGGAAACGTAATACATCGCAAAAATAGGTCTAGTAGCAACTAAGAGCAGTGGAAACGCATATGAGGACTACGCTCAAGTTCAAGACGAGCAACCAAACAAAAAATATGTTCGTAGGACACGGGCACTCTTCCGAATATTGACAACGTCACGAATGCCGGATTTTTTTCTAATTTTTTTCCCTATCGCTCTCACTTTGAACTTAAGCGTAGTCTATATACTATTATCTAGTTGCACTGGACTGAATGTTTGGTGTTAACTAGCTTTCCCTATTACCAGTGACCGTCCGACTTCAGAGGTACTTGTAATTTACGTCCCCATGTCAAGAACGAAAGGTCAACATTTTAGTCCAGCTGTCCGGTGTAGGGATTAAGCCCGTGACCTCAGCATCAGCACACCGGATGTTTGAGAATGCACATTCTTATCCATTAGGCCATGATGGCCTCCAGAGCGGTCTGATGAGTGAGGGGAAGATTAGCCACTTATTCCTACGTGCATTCTGGCCAACAAAATACGATGATCCTACACATTACAGAAACAAAGCAAATTCCTGCTTCGGGACTTCGCATTTTTACTACTAACTGGGGAAACGCCATAATTATTCCAATTTGGAAAATAACGTCAATAACAGAGACTATACACAATACAGAGGCATTTCACTTTTGAGTTCTACTGGGAAAATATTTTGCAAAAGTCTTGAGAAAAGATTACGAACTACTATAGAACACCAGCTAAGCGAACGAACGAACGAACGAGCAGACTTTATTTTCAAAGGGTAACAAATTGGGCAAGCAGGCCCGTCTTACATTCGGCCCTTCCAATCACTCATCTTTCTTTCATCAACAGTGCATAGGAAAAAAACATTGTCACATGAGTTTTGTAAACATAAACAATGCATATTACTATGTTGTGAGACACATCCACCACCCACCCACACATCCCCCATTCACTCCAACTCCCCCACCAAACCACACACACATACAATACATTCCCCACCCATCCACCACATCCCTACACCTACACATCTCCCCACCCACACACACCTCTAACCCACCACACATCACATCCACCCACACCCCAAGCACACATACATTCAATAACCCACACATCCCCCACCTGCACACATCTCCCCACCCACTCACATATCCTCTACCCGTCCCATTTCCCACCAACAATCACTCACCCAATATCCTCCTCCACCCACATACCTCCAACCACCCAGCCAAACACACATTCCTCAGCCACACACACATCTCCCCGTCAACTCACATATTCCGCACCTACCCACACACAAATTCCACACTCACCCACATAATCTTTCATCTCCCCCAGCCCACTCACAGAACCCGAGCCCACACCTACAAACATCCCCCACCATCTCCTAACCTGCACACACTTACCCACCCACATATCCTCTACCCACCCACACATCCTCCATCCACCCATTCCTTCAGCCACACATCCCTTAACCACACACCCCTACCCATATACACACACATCCGCACCCACGCACAATCTCCCCACCCATACAAACATTCCTCACACACATCCCCACCCACCAACACATTCCCCATTCACAAACACACACCTCCCATCCACGCACACACAACCCACACACACATCCCCAACCCATACATTCATCCCCTCACACATCCCTAGACACACGTACTTATCCCTCAACCACTAACACCCACACATCCCTTACCCACTCATCAACACATACATCTCCTATCTACCCACCCACACTCACACACCCCAACCACCCATCTAAGCACACATCCCCCACCCTCACACACATCCTTCACCCACCCGCAAACCCAACCACACCTTCACCCACCCACACAAACATCATTTATCCACATCCAGCTCCCCTCCCACACAACACCACACCCACACATATCCCAAAGACACATCCCTCACCCACACACACATCTATCCACACATCTCCTACCAATCCACACATCCCCCAACTACAATCACCCTCACTACCCACACATACATCCTCCATCCAGCCACACACACCCCCACCCAGCCAGACATATCTCCCACCCACACACACATCTCCAGACCCATCACCCACACCCATCACGCACCCCTCCCCCAGCCCACACACATCCCCCACACACATTCACCCACACATCTCTCACCCACACACACTCCCCACCCATCCACCCAAACATCTCACACCCATACACATTCCTCACCCACACACACATCCCCAAACCCACAACCACCCCCACCTGCACACATCTCCCACACACCACATATCCCCACACCCACATCTCCCCACCAACATATATACCCCCACCCATCCCATAACCCACCATCAATCATCCACCAAGATATCCTCCTCCACCCACTCACCCACAACCACCTAGACTAACATACGTCCCCACCCACAAACACATCTCCCCGCCATCCCATACATCTCGCACGCACCCACACACAAATCCCCCACCCACATAATCCCACCCCGCCCACCCACACATCCTGAGCCCACCCACACACATCACGAATCCACCCACACACATATCCCCCATCCCCCAACCTACTATTATGATCAAACTCCCACACTTTACACACACATACAGTGACGATTGTCGTGAGCATTGTCGCAAAATTGTAAAGAAAATGGAGAAAAAATGTACATATAAATTTTGTAACTTAAAAATTATTGATGCAATTCAACTCTCTCTCTCTCTCTCTCTCTCTCTCTCTCTCTCTCTCTCTCTCTCTCTCTCTCTCTCTCTCTCTCTCTCTCTCTCTCTCTCTTTTTCTCTCTCTCTCTGTCTCTCTCTGTCTCTCTCACTCACTAACGCTCTCACTCACATTACAGTAATGTTATATTATCTATATCTATAAAACAGAGTGTATGTTTGTTTGTGGGTTTGTGGGTCTTGGATGCGTTCGATAACGGTACATCCGATTGAGATGAAATTTTCTACACGTCTTCCTTTCATTCCTGTGCAACCGACTATAATAATTTCTTAATGTAAAATCTTCTACTTATTTAATAACATTTACTTTTCCATTTTCATTATATAATGTCTATATAGCAGGGGGACTTCACTCTAGAAAAGTTATTTCAAGGGGCATAACTTTTAATAACATTTCTATATACTTTATAGTCATATTGTTGGACTTACCTGCATTATTGTTAAACTCTTTGTGTCAACAACTTATGTTTCAGGCATCATCGGATTACTTCTCCCACACCATACAAGAAACTTGCAAGTCGTGTGCGAGGAATGAAATGGTAAATTTTATTGCCGTTGGCTCTTTACAATTGCAAAACAGTCGCTATCTAATCACACATAAAGTCACAATATTCTCTATCACTAGTTTTAATAAACCCTATAGCTAATCTCTATCTACTAGGCTATACGAAAACTATCTTCTATTCTACACGATGTGAACACTACAGAGTCAGTCCCCAGTCTGACTTGCTTCACTCGCGTCGCTACACGCCACGCGGAAGGACCTTCATACGCCCTTCGGCTCTTTGCGTGCTAGGTCAGTTAGCACGCTTCTATTAGCTGGCTTTGGTTTGAGTGCTAATCGTTGCTATCACGCAGGCGTGATTCTGTCGTGACCAGTAGTGCTAACTATCTGGTCAACGCCTTCGTGTGAGGACTAGTTAATAGTCCCCTTTTGCTATCATCTATCCTGCCCTGATCCCGGGCACTCTGTTCCCTCTACTCAATCTGAGGTTGACCCCACGTCCCGGTGGTGTTCTATCATGAGGCAGGCTTCCTGCCTCCTCCTTCAGTCTTTGACACACACCCTCCCCTCCTGTGTTGCGTCATCAACTTTGACTCATTGGTTGTGACGCAAGAGGTTTCTAAAAAATTAGTGTGTCTAATTTTTGTCAAAGACTGTAGATAACCTGGCTTTGGGCTACTCAATAGACCTACTGACTAATGTCACAATGTAGCATCACTTTACTTGGCTACTGGCAATCGCCACAAACTTGTCTGGTTGGCGTGAGCCCTCTTCTCAATCGCAATATTATATTCATAGGAGGTATGTCTGAACCGGACCGTTGTCTTATAAGACCTGCCCTCAAATAGTAAATTAACTCACTACCCATACAAAGTTGACTTTCTGAAGGTCAACACATGAATTGCTTCATGTCCCCCATATAATATTAAACAACCATTACACAAGCTGTGAGCGACCGGCTTTACCTATCTCGCTTCCGCGTGTAAAGTCATATTTCACTGTTAAGTTAGTGTTTCGTTGTCTATTATGTCCCCTGACCCGGAGTTATCTCCCTTTGATCTAATAAAAGTGTATGCAATTTATATGATTGTTTTTCTGGTTGTTTGTGTGTTTGGATGTAATTAAAAGTATAATCTACCCTCTAACATGTGTATCTAACTATCATGTGTATGTAAGTTAGTTTTTCAAGTGCCATAATTCATTTAGCTGTGGTCACAAACATGTGTATAATACAAATCTGTGACTACATTTCTGTCTTATGAGACTCAAAATACTTTCACTAAGCTCCTAACTAAACTACACAAAATACATTCATTACAACACATTTTCAACATTGAAACCAACCCCCGACGGCAACAAAAATAAAAAGTCTTGCTGAGCGGCAAAAAAAAAATCCGCTGACTGTTCTCACTCTTTCCTGTATATTTTACATTTGTTCTCACTTTCACACTTCTGTCACACATCTTTAACATTCGCTTATGTCACATTTCTTTTACACTCACTATTGGCACACATCTTTTACCCTCATTTCTGTCACACATCTTTCATCCTCATTTCTGTCACACTTTTTTCATCCTCATTTCTGTCACACATCTTTCATCCTCATTTTTGTCACACTTCTTTCATCCTCATTTCTGTCAGACATCTTTCACCCTCACCTTTGTCACACATCTTTTACCTTCATTTCTGTCACATAACTTTCACTCTCATAGTTATTTAAAAACCTTGGAGTGACACTGTACAAGCTTGGCTCAGTTTGACAGAGTTGAGCCTAATGACTGTGCATCAACCGTTGCACACGTCAAGTATTTACAACATATTTACATGTAGGGAAAAAAAAGGTTAATGGTTTGTACCCTGGTATTATTAACCATTGTATTCTACAGAAATATTACTCTAAATACTGACATACTAATACTAGTTCTATAAATATACATTTAATGTGTTAATCTATCTGTCATATTAATCCTAAAATAAGCTTACATTACTCCTAATATTTATCTAATTTAAGGGATATAATTTACCTATGTGAAATGAAATTGATGTGAGATGAGTTATGTCTCTTTGTGAAATGGGTAATGTGAAATGTAATAAGTTACGTCCCTTTCTAAAATGGGTGATGTGAAATATAACATATTCTAACTAATGTTTTTAAATAAAACAAACTATATAATTGATATTCTTATTCTATATGGTGAAAATGATGTATCTTTAAGTGTATAATATTTCTATTCTATTATGGTGTAATCTAATCATGCTGCTAAATGATAACGTTTGTTAAATGCATTGGTTAAGATGGACTGAAATCAACTGGAATGAAACAAAGTGAAATATAATAACCGGAATGATACTATTCATATCTAAACTTCTTATAATTAGTTGTCATGTTTAAATTACTATCCTAATCTACTTTTAAAGCTAAATAAATATGTAAATTAATAATCTATCTAAAGTAAAATGAAAAAGTATTATATTATCTAAATTTAACTATAAATTAAAATGACATAATTTATCTATATTTTATCACTATATTAAAACGTTATGATACATATCACATTAAGTTTATATATACATGTTCTATAAATACCTCAGGTTAGTCGTTGCCATTAATGTTCAGAAACATACTTTCATTGGCATAATATCTATACAATTGTTCTGGGTATTTGAAATCCATTACACAGTCATATTTATTCTATGGGTATTGCACCTGTAGATTTCGTTTGTAGACCACTGTTCTCGTGTCTGTATGTATATAATCATCTGCCACTGTTTTTCTCTGTTTAACACAACTACTTCACTGGAACATATTTGGAGCTTCGCAAGTAATAAGCTGTCCTCGTTCACAAAGTGATATATTTGTTCCCAGAGTACAGTTCTTACTTTTGATGTCTACAGACACATAGCAGGTCAATGTTTTTGGTACTTAGTTCAGCACATAATATTCATGTATTTCTAACATATTTCACATAGAATATTTGACTGTACTAAATTAACATATATTACAATACAATTTTATGTGGAAATTTCTGGTATTGCTACATCAGATGGTCGACTAAGGGTATCAGCCAAGATGTTATCTTTCCCCTTAATATGTTCTATACTAAAGGTGTAATTTTGCAGTATTAGCGACCACCTGTATATTCGGTCATTTCGATGTACACCACTCTGTATGACCGTTATTGGGGAGTTGTCAGTCTGGACAATGAAGTGCACACCCGCCAGGAATCGATGCAGCTTTCTCACCGCATAGATGACGCTTAAGGCTTCCAACTCGGATATGGAATATCTGGACTCGGTGGGTGTGATCTTACGGCTCACGTAGCAAATCGGATGGAAGATGCCCTCATAAAATTGGCCTAGTACAGCAGCGATGGAGATCCTGCTGGCATCTGTCCTAAGATAATAAACGAGCCTCGGATTAGGCAAGCGGAGGATTGGAACATTACTAAACAAAATTTTCAATTTTGACAATGCAGAAATTAATAATGCATCTTTAACATCCAATTTTACAGAAGCTTTTAAAACATTGGAAAATACACTTGTAATCTCCGCTAAATTTGGAATAAATTTACTATAATAATTCACTAACCCCAAAAGGCTTCTGACCTGTTTCTTGGTGGTAGGCATGGTCAGATTCATAATTTTGGTAATAATTTTCTGGTCAGTCTTTAGTTGACCTTGAGAGATGACATGACCCAAAAACTCAATTTCTTTTAGGCCCAATTCGACTTTGCTCGGTTTGACAGTGAGCCCGAAGAGTCGCAACCTATTAAAGACATGTCTCAGTTTCAGTAGGTGTGTTGTCCAGTCATCAGTATGGACACATATATCATCTATATAGGTCACTGTATTCGTCACTCCATGAAGTAGATCTCTAGTTAAGCGTACGAAAGTGGCAGGAGCGTTTCGAAGTCCGAAAGGAAGAAAACGCCACTCGTAAAGTCCTAAAGGAGTTGAGAAAGCAGTAAGATGGATGGATTGAGACTTCATAGGGACTTGCCAATATCCCTTAGTGAGATCTAATTTAGAACAGATTTTGGAGGTGGACATGTCAAGAATAAGATCTTCGCAGGACGGAATTGGCTCTGCGTCGATCTTGGTGACGTTGTTGAGCTTTCGATAGTTCACGCACAGACGAATTGTAGAATCTTTCTTCTTGACTAGAACAATTGGAAAAGAGTACTCCGAGGTGGATTTCTGGATGATCCCACTAGCCTCTAAATTCAGAATTTCCTTATTTAGATTTTCCCTATAGCTTAGTGGGATTGAGTACGGCCTGCATTTAATAGGCTTAGAGTCCGTAAGAAGAATGGAGTGTTCGATTCTGTCCGTCCTACCTGGAATGTCAGAGAATATGTCTTTGTATTCCGTCACTAATTCTACTAATTGTCGTCGTTGACTGTCTGTTAGTCCCTGTTCTATATGTATGCTATCTAATGTAGCAGTCTTGTCTACAATAGGAACTGGTAGTTCCATTCCGTCGTCGTCTACCTGATTCAGTACGGTGGTGGTGCTAAGTGTGTACTCTGTATACTCGCTAAGTGTATGCTCGTCGGATATGCCAGTCTCGCTAACTAGTGTAGTTGCGTTGTGTATGTCTGTCGTCTGATCACTAGATGTGGGTGCACTTTGTTCGTCTGTCTCTACTTCTGTCTCTTGTCGTGAATAGTAAGGTTTCAGCATGTTGACATGGAATATCTTTAAGTGGTCGTTTATTGATATTTCATAGTCAACATCTGAAAGTTGTTGTATCACTTTGAAAGGCCCTTGCCATGAAGTTAACCTGTTATTATGCTTGTCTGGTAGTAGCACCATTATGTATTGACCAGTTTCAAGTGTTACAGGTCTAGTACCTTTGTTAGGACTGTGATGTCCGAGGATATCTTCACTGTTTACTGGAGTGAAACCATTCTTCTTCTCCCAGACAGATATTTCTTCATCTGTACAGTGCTTTAGCTGGGGTAGACACCCAAGAATTAACTCAGCACAAGGGTTGTCTAGTATTGCACAAGTAAAGGTACCAGAAAGGAACGGGGTGTTTATACGGGCTCTTGCCAGAGGATAGGTTTCTATATTACCAGAAAAAGTACGGCATTTTACAGAGTCACCAGTATAATCCTTTGGATTAACAAGTTCCTTTTTCACACCAATAATAGAGCTCCCACTGTCTAGCAAACATCGGCATGGCTTCTCATTGACCAACGCAGAGTGAAACAATAGATTGCCTCTGGAGGCTATAGCTGCGTTTGCATTCTCTAAGGAGGATGTTACAAAATGCCCACATTCTAATTTTCCGTCAGCATGAAATTGGTGACATTGGACACAATTGTCAAAGCTTAATACATCGCTCACACAACACACATCTTCAGATTGCTTGAAAGGTAATACATTCTCAACATCACACTCAGTCTCACTACCACTATCAGAAGATGTATCAAGTAAAATAGCATTGTTGGCTTTCATACGTTGGCGGCCTAGGCACTTATTTGAATAATGGCCGTAGCTGGAACAAAAAAAACATTTAATTGCACGCCGGTATGCAGATCTTTTGTTCTGTTGCTTCTTAATCACATTTTCAAGATGTGCCGGATAACTCGGCGATTTGTCACACATTGCATCAGTGTCATGTAAAAGTTGACAGTGGATACATTTTGAAACTTTTCTATTTTTCTTGTCAAATTTATTAAATGGTTTTCTATTGCTCTGATAGTTTTTAGATTGATCTTTTACAAAGGAAACTATTTCAGAGTCATTTGAAGTTTTAAAAATATTTCTGTTTGAAGAAAAATATGCTGACCCTTTCTTTTCAAACTGTTCTATGGTTTCAATGTCTGACTGCTGCAAAAATTTAGCAAAAGAGGATGGTATCCATAGTTATTAAATTTTTCAATCTATCAAAGTCTTTTCCTATGTTAGCTGCTTTAAGCCACCTATTTAGTACACTTTGAACATTTGAGACGTAGTCAATGAAAGTCTCAGTAGGTTTAGGTTTTAAATTTGAGAACTGAACCTGATACCCAGGGGCATCAAGTAAAAAGTGTTGCATAATCCTATCACGGATGTATTGGTAGTCAGATCTAAGATCGGTTGGTATAGATTCTATTATTTTAAGGGGCTCACCACCCAGGTTCTTCATATAAATCATTGCCCACATCTCTAAAGGAACTTGGTGATATTTAAACTGATACTCGACATTTTCTGTCCAGGCAGATATTGAATCCTCTTTACAATATGCTTTGATAATATTTTTGTATTTGTTGAACTTATTTTCTTCTTGTTGACTTTTAAGTTTAGTGGCAGAGATCTCTGCGTGTGAGTCTACATCCATCTCTTTCATTTTTAACTGTGTCTCTGATTCTACTTGTATTTGTTTTTCCTTCACTCTTGCCATTTCATCTATCTCGTTTTGTTTTAGATCTAATTCTCTATGTTTAATTTCCTTATCATGTTCTAGTTGTTTTTGTTTTGTTATCTCAGCTAGTTGTGTTAATTCTTTTTGATGCTCTCTTTCTCGAGCGCGTTCATCTCTATCTGCATTTTCTTTTCGTTCCCATTCAGTTCTCTCAGCATCTTTTGCTTCTTTAAATTTCTTATCGGCATATTGTTCTAGCTCTTTACCTGTGTATTGCAATTCTTTGCCAGCTTTAATGAAGTCAGCTAGAGTAGCCATGTTGTTGGGTAATTGGCTCGCGTTGACCTGACCTGACTGCTTCACTCAGTTATTTTTCTTTAATATGCTATGTTATTTAACATCTGAGCACTACAAATTGTGCTCTTTGTTTACAATCTGGGAAATTGTATTCTCCAAAAAATTAGAGCACAAAGTCTGTTCATACAATACACGCTGAAAAAGAGATGCACTATTAATCACAATGCATGCCAAAAACGTAGGTTTTACTCAACTTAATGTTCCCTAGACCAAGGAACAACACGTCAGCAATACCGGTCCCGTTGTTTGGCACCCCGGAATACACACGAGTTTTCTACTCAGGTCACCTCGTTTGGCACATCGGCACACACTCACGTTATCACTCAGCTGTTGTTCGCCCTGTTTTACAGAGCAGCAACAATTAACAACTCGTAACCGACAAATAGATTTTTGACAAATTAGTACAATGACACTGACATGCTCACGAACAAACAGAACATCGATTAATTAATATTTAATGTCACTGTCCTGTCTTCGTTCTACCGTAATATGTCTTTCGTTACTAACCTAGTTTAATCTATGGAAGTATGGTGCAGGCCAAATCTAATTTGCATAGCCGAAAGTAGTGCTCTCGTGACGGTAAACAAATAGAAAAGTAGGGGAAAAAATCAATAACTGCTTTCAAATAAATATAAATGTAATAATAATGTGTAAATAAATAAATATATTCATTCTCTAACTTAAATAAACAAATAATAGTTAATATATCGTAAAGATTCAGGCAGGCAGCAGCTTGCCAGTATGTAAACACTGAACTGCTGATTGCAAATGGCGAGGCCCAACTGTTTGTCAATCGTGCCACGTCACAGGCGCAGCGCTATTTTTAGCTTGCAAAAATCAATACTGTCGCTGACCTTTGTATTGCTCCGCCATGAATCATTTGTGACAATTATTCAAAAACAAATAAATAATTACATAAATAAATGAAAGAAGAACATAATATGAATACTTACAACTTTGAAAAGCACATTATTTAAATATATAACAGTCTAATAAGTACAAATAAACATTATTTCATCACGATAGGCACAATTCTGCCGGCAACTCGATCTAGTCTGCACACGTCATAGTCACTGACACAAATTAAACATTTAATCTTTGTAATATCCTATCTGTAACCCTAGTCTAGAGCCGTGGGTAAGTGTTATAGCTTGAACTCAGGTTCAAGCAGCACTTCTGACACCACATTTAATCCTATTGCCTGTCAACAACTTATGTTTCAGGCATCATCGGATTACTTCTCCCACACCATACAAGAAACTTGCAAGTCGTGTGCGAGGAATGAAATGGTAAATTTTATTGCCGTTGGCTCTTTACAATTGCAAAACAGTCGCTATCTAATCACACATAAAGTCACAATATTCTCTATCACTAGTTTTAATAAACCCTATAGCTAATCTCTATCTACTAGGCTATACGAAAACTATCTTCTATTCTACACGATGTGAACACTACAGAGTCAGTCCCCAGTCTGACTTGCTTCACTCGCGTCGCTACACGCCACGCGGAAGGACCTTCATACGCCCTTCGGCTCTTTGCGTGCTAGGTCAGTTAGCACGCTTCTATTAGCTGGCTTTGGTTTGAGTGCTAATCGTTGCTATCACGCAGGCGTGATTCTGTCGTGACCAGTAGTGCTAACTATCTGGTCAACGCCTTCGTGTGAGGACTAGTTAATAGTCCCCTTTTGCTATCATCTATCCTGCCCTGATCCCGGGCACTCTGTTCCCTCTACTCAATCTGAGGTTGACCCCACGTCCCGGTGGTGTTCTATCATGAGGCAGGCTTCCTGCCTCCTCCTTCAGTCTTTGACACTTTGTCTATAGTTATTTTTAGGCATATGAGTTATATTAAATAATGATATAATCTTTAAGGTATTTTTAAAGTTTGCATAAAAATAATGCATTATGCATAACATTTTAACCCATCTTTTTCTGCTTACAAAACTTATCAACTGTCATGTCGGTGATTAAAAACAGTTTTCATTAAAAATAATGAATGGTGTGTGGAAGGACATTCTTTTAAGTTATTGTGCGCCAGGAGCTGGGCGAAACCACGCCGGGTCAGATAGATAGACAGATAGTCGGGAACGGAAGCTTATTTGACCACTTATATGAATGAATTAAATGACATGCTCCCCACCAGGGACTGGGTGAAGCCGGGCCGGGTCAGACAGACAGACAGACAGATAAACAGACAGTCGGGAACGGGAGAGCTTATATGACTACGTATATGAATTAAATGAGATGCTCCCCACCAGGGACTGGGTGAAGCCGGGCCGGGTCAGCCAGACAGACAGACAAACAAGCAGACTGATAGATAGATAGATTCCCTCCAGGGCCTGGGCGAAGCCGGGCCGGGTCAGCTAGTACATGATAAAATCAAGTGTCATACATACAAAATGATAATGTGAAAGATGAAAATACACAAAAAATATGGAATGGCATGTTACAGGACATGCGAGCATTCTATTCTCGCTCTCTCTCTCTCTCTCTCTCTCTCTCTCTCTCTCTCTCTCTCTCTCTCTCTATTACACAGGCACACACACATTCCCCACACATACATACATATCCCTCACATACACACCCATACATACATCCTCACAACTAGACAAATACATGATGCCTCACATGATCACTGAAACTAATAAGAACAAACTCCCACACTTTACACACAATTGAGACACTGACGATTATCGTGAGAATTCTCGCAATTGCAAGAAGTGGAGAAAAAATTGTACATATACATTATGTAGCGTAAAAATTAGTGATGCAATTCAACTCTCTCTTTTTTCTCTCTCTCCCTCTCTCTTTCTCTCTCTTGCTCTCTCTCTCTCTCTCTCTCTCTCTCTCTCTCTCTTTCTCTCTCTCTCTCTCTCTCTCTCTCTCTCTCTCTCTTGCGCTCTCTCTTGCGCTCTATTTCTCTCTCTCTCTCTCACTAACTCTCTCACTCACATCACAGTAATGTTATATTATACATGATAAAATCAAGTGGCATACAAAATGATAAGAAATGAATGAATAAATGATAAGCGAAACACAACGTGGATTTAAGAAAAACAAAGGATGCACCGATTCCATTTTTGTTCTTAGACAACTTATAAAAACATCAATCGAATTTAATGAAACACTACTTACCCTTTATCGGCAAAGAAAAAAAGGCATATGATAGAGTAGATAGAAACAAGCTGTGGGAAATCCTTAAACAATGTGGAGTGAGTACACATCAGCAAACCTATAGAAGCTTTACAACAACAGTGAATGCATGGTGATAGCAACTGGAGGACACTCAGAACCTTTCAGCATAAGATCCGGATTACGACAAGGTTGTGTCCTGTCCCCTCTCTTGTTCTTAACCTATATAGACAACATATGCAAAGAAACCAGCCAAACAGAGACCGCAAGAACACCGTATGACAAACAGAACACAGAAGAGAACCAAGTCAAGGACGAGAAGTCAACATTTTAGTCCCACTGACCGGTGTAGGGGTTGAACACGCTACCTCGTCATCAGCACGATAAATGTTTAAGAACTACCGCCATTATCCATTCGGCCATGCTGACCTTCGGGAGGATACTTGATTTGCCTCATAATGATTGGGAAAGGCACTGGCTTTTATTGTGATACAGTTCAATTCAATTCCATTCAATTCAATTCAACTTTATTTTAAAAGGGTCACAACTTGGGCACGCAGGCCCGTCTTACATTCGGCCCTTCTAATCACTCATCTTTCGCTCATCAATAGTGCATTATACATTCACATAGGAAGAAAAAAACCATTGTCAAATGAATGTAGTAAACATAAACAATGCAAATTACCATGTTATGAGGACATCTCCCATCCACTCACACATCACCCCACCCACACACACACACACCCAGGGACACACACATACCCCACCAACCGACCCATCCCCCTCCCACACATCCCCCACCCACACATACTTCCCCCACCCGTTCCCCCAAACCCACACATACTCACCCACCCACACAAACATCCCCCACAAACCCACACATCCTAACCCACACACTCACCCCCCCCCACCCACACATCCTCTACCCACCCACCCACACCCCCAACCACCCATCCCCCAACCACACCTCCCTCGACCACACACACACACACACACCCCACCAACCCACACATCCCGCACCCACCCACACATCCATCATCCACTCACACATCAAACTGCATACATTAGAATGGAGGTGGAAGCAGTAACAGCTGCGTTCCGTTGGTTAGAGGAGACCACTGCAACACACATTGTATTCATCACGGACTCAAGGAGCATGCTTAGTAATGTGGAGAAAGGAATGTTTCGTGTGGAATGGCTATCGTCGCTTCAGAGGTCACAGGTTGTGGGAACTGTATGAATTGTTTGCCCTGGCCATGTGGGAGTGAGCGGGAATGAACAGGCTGATAGGCTGGCAGGGAATGCACCTCTTGGTAGTAGACTACCTATGGACAAGGAAGATGTGGTCGAGTGCCTGTGGGATCAAGTTGGAGAAGGCGGGGGAACGGACTGAGAACCTGGATGAGGAAAAAAAATAATATTGCGGATGATCGGCAGGGATTCTGGAAGAATCTCAAAACTCTGACTCTTCTATGACTCTTCGCTAGCTGTTGAACGAGGGGATGGAGCACGTATGGAAATGTCGGTTCTTAGCTCAACTCAACTCAACTCAAAGTGTGATATGAAGACACTGTGACTGATGTGGTAACACTTGTGTAGTAATTGATGTAGGGTCCTAGAGGATATGTTTAATGATACTATCATACTGAGATATCCCCCATACTGAGAACAGGAGCAAGATTATCGAAGCAAGGTAACGATAGAAACACATGACGATTGCTGCAATGTCGACACATGATCTCCAGTGACTAGCACGCTTACCTGCGGCCCGGTGGCAAGAGTTTCTGGTTCGCATTTAGGCGGCTTTTCGAAGTTCACCTGGGTTTAGAATGGGTATCAAAAATATCTTGGTAAATAAAGACGGGCAAGGTGATATTGATCTCGTTACCCGTAGAGTGCTGATTGGTATATAAAGATATGGTGAACAGGCTCAAAGACCCAACACGCTTCAAAGTGCATACAGAAAATGTCCCCTGTCTTTCTGTTTAACGACTCTGTTGTAGAACCTGCGCGCACAATGTGTTGCTATATCAGAACCACAAATCGCGGCAAGTCGCATTGCGTTATGCAATTCTTCAGCTCACATTGAGTAAGAAAATGTCAAGAAAACGTAACATACTTAAGTAACAACAGGAAGACTAAATCTAGACCCAACTGTAAAAATAAAGATTACGGTCGAGACGTGATTGTGTATGTCACAATTGTTTGATTAGACATATTCTAAGTTAGTTTGCGTTTCCTACCATAGTTCGGCAACTCATACCTGTTTGTTGATGTTATATTGAGGACTGGACAAAACAAAAGTCCTTGTCTACCAAGCCTGTGTCCTTAGTACTCTTCTTTATGGCAGTGAAACCTGGACAACTTACTCACACCAAGAGAAACGTTTAAACAGCTTTCATATGCGGTGTCTGCGAAGAATTCTTGGTATTAAGTGGCAAGACAAAATCACAAATACTGAAGTATTGGAAAGATCAGGTTGTGTGACGGTTTATTCCATGCTCAGTCTTCGTAGACTTAGATGGATAGGACATCTTAGGAGGATGGATGATGGTAGAATACTAAAGGACATCTTTTTTGGTGAATTACAGATGGGTAAGAGATCTCAGGGTCGGCCTCTACTACGATACAAAGATGTGTGTAAGCGGGACATGATTGATACAGGCATTGATAATGCACACTGGAAGCAAGTCGCCGCTGAACGTGTTGCATGGAGGGCAAACATCAGAAATGGCATAAAGACAAAGGAGAAAATTATTGCAGATAAGTCACACACAGAGCGTGTGAGACGTAAGATGGTGCATGATGGTGGAAATGACCACGTGTTCACATGCACCCACTGTGTACGGACATTTACAGCGCAAATTGGGCTTATCGGTCACATTCGCTACCGCCATAGGTAAAAGTTATTGTGCCTTCTGAAATCACAAACTATCGTCTGTCAAGACGGCAAGGTGCCAAGGGGGGAGCAAGACTATCGAAGCAAGATAGCAAAAGAACCATAAAATGTGTTGCACTGTTGCTCATGCTCACTGTTGCTCGTGTTGCACATGATATCGGGGTTAAGAAAGCGGAAAAAGAATTAATGCAAGGAAGTCATTTGCAATATTTTACTTCCATTCTGCACTTATACTTGTGTAACAAACACATCTTGACCAGGTGGTAATGAGGATGTTATAAATTGCACATTATAATACGATTAGCTCTTTCTTTCTTTCATTCTTCTTCTTCTTCGTCTTCTTCTTCTTCTTCTTCTTCTTCTTCTTCTTCTTCTTCTTCTTCTTCTTCTTCTTCTTCTTCTTCTTCTTCTTCTTCCCCCTCTTCTTCTGTATCGTCTTGTTTGCTTCTTCAATCTCTTCCTCCCCTTCTTCTGTATCGTCTTCACTTCTTCATCTTTCTCCTCCACTTCTTCTATATCGCCTTCATTTCTTCATCCTCCTCTTCTTCTTCTGTGCCGTCTTCACTTCTTCATCCTCCTCCTCTCCCTCTTCTTCTATATCGTCTTCACTTTTTCATCCTCCGCCTCGTCTACTGTATCGTCTTCACTTCTTCATCCTCCTCCTCCTCCTCTTCTTCTTCTGTATCGTCTTCACTTCTTCATCCTCTCCTCTCCCTCTTCTTCTATATCGTCTTCACTTTTTCATCCTCCTCCTCGTCTACTGTATCATCTTCACTTCTTCATCCTCCTCCTCCTCTTCTTCTTCTGTATCGTCTTCACGTATTCATTCATCCTAACATGATGACGACGGCGTTGTTGCCGTGTAGAAGAAAGCCTCGACGTTGCTGGTGACACTTTAGTATCGCTATGCTTGTACTCCTCAACACACCGTTTAAATAACCTGTTGTAGACCTTAGTTACGTGAAGGTATCCCCCTGGCAGATACTGCCCATCTTGATATTTACTTCTCTGCCATCCCCTTGTTCTTTTCCCGTCAATCTTGCCAATTGTCACCATGTTCTCTAGTGTATTTCTTCTCATAACGTGCCTAAAAACATTTGACTGTCTACGTTTGCGGTGTTCATTTGCCTCTTATAGGACTTGCTCATTGGTTTTTCTGTCTGTCCATGGTATTTTTGGCATGTTCCTCGGAAACCACATTTCCAGTGCCATTTGATGTTTTTCAGCTTGTCTGCTTATCGTCCACGTTTCATATTCATACAAAAGTGCAGGTTATATGTAGCACTTCAACGCCCTTATTCTTGTTGCAATTGACATCTTTTTATTAGTCAGTATGTTTGCCATTTTTTACAAATCGCTACCTTTGCCGTAGCGATCCTTATTCTAATCTCTTCAAGGCACCTTCCATCAGATGTTATGACTGTTCTGAGATAATTGTACCGATTCACTTGTTTAAGAATGCTTCCATTTATCCCTTATATTACATTGTGGTATTTCTTTCTTCTTAGAGATAACCATAATCTCTGCCTTCTTACAATTTAATTCTAACCCTAGTTTTTCACTGTGTACAACAACCGTATCTACTAAACGTTGCAATCCTGTTCATTTTCTGCAAGTTAGTTAGTTAGTTAGTTAGTTAGTTAGTTAGTTAGTTAGCTCGCTCGCTCGCTCGCTCGCTCGTTAGTTGGTTGGTTGCTTGCTTGCTTGCTTGCTTGGTTAGTTAGTCGCGTTTCCAACTTCACGGCAACGGGTCATCTCCATTATGCTCCGTTCCTGTTGCAGTGAATATTACACGAAAGGGAGAGTTTATTCGGAGCTGGAGTCCGAATAGACAGAGTAGTTTATTCGGAGCTGGAGTCCGTATAGACAGAGTAGTTTATACATAGCTGAAGTATGAAGCTGTTTAAATATCAAGAATAATTTTCCAGATTGGTATCCCCAATAACAATAATTGTGTTCCCATGCGAGTTAAAGAATTGTTAACTTGCGTTTCTGTACACTTACTGTTTACAGGCTTCCATCTTTGTTGACATTACCGCCCTACTATTTCCTGCTATTGATGTCCTCATCATAGTTGCCATTCTAATCATAATTCCGGTCCAAGCTGACAGTAATATGCGTCGCCTCAGAAAGACATGATTAGGCAATTCAAACACCAGGCTTCCGACTGACTGGCCTGATGAATTAACAAATAAACAAGGAAATGCTACGCACATAAAGTGCAGCAAAACCTGGTATATGTGAAGCAGGTTGAAAAGAGAGAGGAGATAGATAGATAACGAAGCTAGTGTGAGAGACAGAGATATGAGAAAGATGTGTTGAAAGACATAAAAAAGTGTTCATAATCATAGTTCCTAATATTTTTTTATTAAAAAGTCGCTTGCACCCAATTAATTGCTGAAATATAAAAAAAAAAAAAAAAAAAAAAAAAAAAAAAAAATAAGTGTCCAGCAGGGAATCGAACCAACAGCTCCCGCTTATCAGGCAGAGACACTTACCACTATGCTACGTGACTAGGCAAATCACGTGACCAGGACCGCCCGGGGTTTCCGGGACCGGGAAAAATCACGTGATAGTTCAGCTCTGAATAAACATAGTAGTTTATTCGGAGCTGGAGTCCGAATAGACACTTTCTACACGAAATGCTCCTCACTGCCCTATGTGAAAAGTGGAACAGACAGGAAAGAGTCTCAACAACACCAACGGCCCGCACAAGTACACTGCGCATAATGCCGCAGTCAGAATGCCAACACAAAAGTCCTCCACGGAAGATACAGTTCATCGTCGATGAAAACGGCAGTCACAAGAAAACCAGCAGCCAGACATTATTGCATTAAAAGTCGAGAGGATCGACTTCATTGCCCCGGGATTTATCCCATACGGCTCGGTCGCTTTCCGCAGGGCGACTCGCTGAAAGTATCGCACAAAGCACGAACACCGTACGAGAAAAATGCACTAGTGAACCGAAAAGGCAACCCAGTCAATTCCAAGCGACAGGCCGACTGCCATCGTTCCGAACATGCAGTTCACGCTACAACAATCGAGGACAGATTTAAAAATATTCCAAACGAAATTCACAGCTCACAGTGTCGCGTCACGCACTTAGCTCAGTAGCAGGGCGACGGAACCATGCACTACCAGTCCAACATGAGGAAAGTGCGACTGCAAACCGTAGCCAGAAGCATAAAAACACTAGAGGCTTAACGGTTCAAATGCCTATCCGCAATCAATACTGAATCATCCGCACATCTAATGTTATTGGTGTTATGTCTTCCAATGGCGATTCCTCTCATATCCTCTAAATTTCTAAAAATATGTTCGCTGTTTAGGGAAAAAAGATCTGAATACATTATACATCCCTATGGTCCACCTCTTTTAATAGGCTGATATTGACCAACTTCATTATAAATCTTTATGGCAACTTGTTGTTTCTAATATATGTTTTTCGCAAGTCTAAGGTCCATCCCCATCAATTTGTAATCTGTAAACAGCTTCATCATGTTGACATGTCTTACTTTATCGAAACCTTTTATGTAATCAATGAGGCAAAGATGTAGGCCTTGGTTTATCTGTATCGGACGCTAGATTAATGTCCTGGCCTAGAGGTTAACGTCTTTCTCCGTAATCCCGTATGTTCTCGTGAGTAACGTAACCTGCGCGAGAATTGGTAGCGGTTCTCGACGCGTTGGTAACTTACGGGGTATGTGAGCCCGCCGCTCAGAAATCAATGGCAACCTACTGAGCGTAATCTTGCCTATTACATCAACAGCAGCTGGAAAATGTCGATTTTGACTGCAACGTCCTATAAAGGATATGCAACACACACACAGATTTTCATTACGCGTAATTGCGTGGCATTCTTATTTCTGTGGTGCGCCTCCTGGCTGGTTGTCTCCGTCTTCAGCACCTTTCCTTTGCTAGAGCAGACTGTGGTCTTACTCGAGTTTAGGTGTGTAGGCACGCACACACGTGTCTGCGCCTACATGTACGTGCATACACATCTAGAGCTTTCTGGTTATTTCTCGGCACCAGTGACTCGCCGCCGCCCCTTCTCCTGTTAGTTAAAACAAGTCCATCGCGTGAAGGCCAAGAGTTGGACTTTTGCTGCAGTGGTGATGAATGCACCGAGCCATTGGGGTATTTATGCAAGGTTGGATGCTCACCCCAACCCCGCGCCCGGCTACATAACAGCAACATTTACTGTGGTCTTGCTTTCTACGAACCCATATTGTTTCCCCTTATTTCAGGCTGTATTTTGTTCATGTTTCTTTGCTTGATGATTCTTAGCAAAATCTTCGTGATGTGGCTTGAAAATGTGGCGTTAAGGATAATACAAAGAATACTATTGGCGAACGAGGAAAAATAAAACTTAAGTTTTACATGAAATAAATTAAAACCGTAAATGTATTAGAGAAATTAATTTTACACAGTCAAGATTTTGTGAGCATGTTATGAGGAGAATAAAAAATGTGAAAACTTTGTGACAACGGGCAAAGTTGACAGGAAAAAGAGCAAGGTTAAGGCAAAGGAGATAAATACCTGGATGCCTTGGCTACATGGCATAGTCTGGACAAGAACACGGAGCTTACCCAAGACTAGTGATTATGTGAGATGGTGAACCATCGCAGCCCTTTATTATCTTATCTGCGTGGCACATGATGTTGATGATGATGACGATGAATCTTTTAATTTGGCTGAAATATTTCATTTGTCTTTTTTTTCTCAGTTTTTTTCGTTCCCAGTCTCTCTATGACCTCAGTGTGTAACTGTTTTTTTATTTCGCGGAATACTGTGTTACCTTCTGTATATCCACATTCCTAGGGCCTCCATTTTTCTAATTCTTTTTAATTCCTTGTTCATTGTACAAGTTTTTGCGTCATACAGTAGCAGCAGCAGCAGCAGTAGTAGTAGTAGTAGTAGTAGTAGTAGTAGTAGTAGTAGTAGTAGTAGTAGTAGTAGTAGTAGTAGTAGTAGTAGTAGTAGTAGTAGTAGTAGTAGTAGTAGTAGTAGTAGTAGTAGTAGTAGTAGTGTGGCGAAGTGGTCAAGCCGTTTGACTCGTGCTCCGAATGTTGTGGGTTCGATTCCGGGCCGCGTCCTTCGGTTTACGAGTTAAATGTTTCGGAGACTCCCATGGGTCGTCGCTAAAAGCTGCGGAGTTCGTGCTTTGTGCGACGCTTTCCGTGCTGCGGAAAGAGACCGAGCCATATGGGATAAAACCCGGCGCAATGAAGTCGACCCTGTCGACTTTTAAGCGACTTTTAAGTAGTAGTAGTAGTAGTAGTAGTAGTAGTAGTAGTAGTAGTAGTAGTAGTAGTAGTAGTAGAAGTAGTAGTAGTAGTAGTAGTAGTAGTAGTAGTAGTAGTAGTAGTAGTAGTAGTAGTAGTAGTAGTAGTAGTAGTAGTAGTAGTAGTAGTAGTAGTAGTAGTAGTAGTAGTAGTAGTAGTAGTAGTAGTTAGTAGTAGTAGCAGTAGTAGTAGTAGTAGTAGTAGTAGTAGTAGTAGTAGTAGTGTTAACATTGGCACCTTTCCGTCTTGACAGACGATAGTTTGGTACATTGTGCTTCAAAAAGGCGTAATAACTACGACCCATGGCGGTGGCGAGTGTGGCTGGTAAGGCCAATTCTTGCTGCAAATGTTTGCCCACAGTAGATGCATGTGAAAACATGGTCATTTCCACCATTGTGCACCATCTTACGTATCTCACGCTCTGTGTGTGCTTTATCTGCAATCATTTTCTCCTTTGTCTTTATTCCATTTCTGATAGTTGCCCTCCATGCAACACGTTCAGCGGCGACTTGCTCCCAATGTGCATTATCAATGCCTGTATCAATCATGTCCCGCTTACACACATCTTTGTATCGTAGTAGAGGCCGACCCTGAGATCTTCTACCCGTCTGTAATACACCAAAAAAGATGCCCTTTGGTTTCTACCATCATCCATACTCCTAACATGTCCTATCCATCTAAGTCTACGAAGACTGAGCATGGAATAAACCGTCACACAACCTGATCTTTCCAATACTTCAGTATTTGTGATTTTGTCTTGCCACTTAATACCAAGTATTCTTCGCAGACACCGCATATGAAAGCTGTTTAAGCGTTTCTCTTGGCGCGAATAAGTTGTCCAGGTTTCACTGCCATAAAGAAGAGTACTAAGGACACAGGCTTGGTAGACGAGGACTTTTGTTTTGGTAGTAAGCTTCCTGTTCTCCCAGACTCTTTTTGCTAACATGATCATTGTTGTTGCTGCCTTGCCAATCCTGATGTTGATTTCCTGATCGAGGGATAATTTGCTATTTACCTCTGATCCTAGATATGTAAAATGGTCTACTATCTCCAGTTTGGCGTCGTCAATAAAGATCGATGGTACACCATGTGCACCTTGTGACATAATCTGTGTCTTCTTTTTGTTAATTGTTAATCCAAATTCAGAACAAGCATTGGAGAATGCAGATAATAGATGTTGTAATTCTTCCTCAGAGTGGGTCGTAATCGCAGCATCATCCGCAAAAAGCAAATGTCTGATTAGTACCCTCCTAATTTTGGTCTTGGCCTTCAATCTCTGAGCATTATAGAGGCCACCATCTGAGCGTGAGTGAATGTATATACCGTCATTCTGATCATGAAAGGCATATTTCAGTAGAAGTGAAAAGTATATCCCAAAGAGGACGGGGGCTAATACACAACCTTGCTTAACTCCACTCTTGATTTCAGACTCTTCTGAAGTTGAGCCATCAAACTTGATTATACCCTTCATGCCTGTGTGGAATAATTCTACAATGGACAGAAGAGTTGGTGGGCAGCCAATCTTCTTTAGTGCTTTGAACAGACCCTCACGACTGACCAAATCGAATGCCTTTGTGAGGTCGATGAAGGCAATAAACAATGGCTGATTTTGTTCCCGGCATTTTTCTTGCATTTGTCGCAATGAGAATATCATATCAATGGTAGACCGGTTCTGACGGAAGCCGCACTGTGATTCGGGGTAGACTTGATCTCCCAGGACTTGAAGTCTGCGCAGAACAATTCTGGCAAATACTTTCCCAACAATACACAGAAGTGAGATACCCCTATAGTTGTTACAGTCGCTCCGATCGCCCTTGTTCTTGTACAGCGTTATGATGTTTGAATCTTTGAAATCCTGTGGGACTTGTCCTTCTCGCCAGCATAGCTCTATTAGCTGGTGGATCTGTAGAGTGAGTGTCTTGCCCATTCCTGATTACCTCTATTGGAATCCCATCCTTACCTGGAGCCTTGCCAGACGCAAGTTCATTTATAGCACACTTAACTTCTGTTATGGTGGGAAGTGTGTCCAGGTGGTCAAGAGTTGGCAGGGCCTCTATGGCGTTGAGGGCATAATCCGCTAGCTTGGTCTCACTTGAGTAAAGCTCTAAATAGTGCTCGGCCCATCTATCCATCTGCTGTTTCTTATCAGTGATGATTTCTCCAGTCAAGGTTTTCAGCGGTGCACTTCTTTTGATCATTGGACCACAGGCTTTCTTTATCCCTTCATACATGCTTCTGATGTTTCCCTTATCACTTGCGATTTGAATGGACTCACATAACTTGATCCAATAGTCATTCGCACACTGCCTGGCAGCCTTTTGCACATCCTTCCTAGCTTGCTTCAGCTCACTCAGAGTGTTACGCGCTGGTCTGTTTCTTAAGAGAGCTATCTTCTTTTTATCAATCAAGGGCTGCAGTATCTGGCTGTTTGCCGCAAACCAGTCCTGCCTCTTATGATCCACAGTGCCGTAAACCCCTACTGCTGTTTTATAAATAGTTTCCTTAAGTTTACTCCATTTATCATTTACTATACAATTTTCTGATGTATCAGTGAAAGCGTCTTCAAGTTGCTGTTGAAATTCAAAGCACTTTCCAGGATCGTGAGTGTTAATAATATTAATCCTCAGGCTAGATTTGGGTTTAGCTGTGTAGATTCTCTTTGGTCTCAGTCTAACCCTTGCAACAACCAAAGAATGATCTGTATCACAGTCAGCACTGTGGTAACTTCGAGTTAATGATGTATGGTTCAGATGTTGTCTCTGTGTGATAATGAAGTCCAGCTGATGCCAATGGCCGGATCTTGGATGTTTCCATGTGACTTTATGCATCTCTTTTGTTTTAAAAAAGGAGTTTGTAATACATAGGTCATTTCTAGAGCAATGCTCCAGCAGCCTTTGCCCATTATCATTCATGCGACCGATGTTGTATTTTCCAAGGCACACTGGCCATGAAATCGAGTCCTTGCCCACACGAGCATTGAAATCACCGAGCATATAAATGTACTCGGATTTTGGAACTGCTTTGATCACAGAGTCTAGCTGCTCATAGAACAAATCCTTCACATCATCAGAGGAAGCGAGTGTCGGTGCATATGCAGTGATAATGGTGGCAAAACCACAAGAGGTTGCCTAGCGCAGGGATAATAATCTTTTTTTACCTCCAGCTAGGATATCAATCATTCCCAGTAGCGAAAACTTCACTGCAAAGCCCACACCATGTTGCCTTTTTTCTGCCTGCCCTCTACCCTTCCAAAAAAGGTGTAATTGTTTTCCCTGAGTGACCCTTCCTCAGCGAGGCGAGTCTCCTGCAGGCCAGCAATATCAATGTTAAGACGATTGAGTTCAGCATCAATAACAGCCGTTTTTCTCACATCGTCAATATTGGTCAAGTCAGTGGATAATCCTGGACACATGGTTCTCACGTTCCAAGTTGCAAGCCGTAGCTTGAGGTTTCTATTATTCTTTTTATTAGTACCTGGTCCTAGCCCCAAGCACCCATTGAAGCAGGCAGGCTGTGGCGGATCAGCACCCAATTGGCCGGGGGCTGTCCAGCTTGAGGCGGGCGGTAGCTGATCAGTGACACCTGTAGGTGTATCCCACCGTCAGAGGCAACACGTGGCGCCCCATGTCTACGCCAATTGACAAGGACTTATAACCCGTATCAG
Organism: Cepaea hortensis; assembly: GCA_963921405.1. NCBI lineage: Eukaryota > Metazoa > Mollusca > Gastropoda > Stylommatophora > Helicidae > Cepaea > Cepaea hortensis. Next base: position 31,712,350 of record OY992876.1, on the reverse strand, counting down.
TTGCCTCACGCTTTGATTCCTAGACCGGCTAAGACCAGAGATGGAGTTATTGCCTCTCCATAGCACAAAGCCTGGGCTAAAATAAAGAAACCATGTGTTGCCCATGCAGCATGATCCCTCTCTCGGCCTGCCTAGTTCACTCCAGAGGAAAGTTAACACCTATACATCTGGAACAAGACAAGCTGCAGAAGCTGCCGGATCAGCAAAGCAATGCTCTAACTGTCCGCCTGTCGGAGCTTCGATCCTAGACCAGCTGCCAACCAAGGCTTAGGGTCTGGTCTGCCCTGCCATGATTATTTTGTCTTTGGGTTGCATTTCCTCGCACCAGGATAAGGCTTGTACCCTCCCAATTGCGCTCTTCCGCCGGAAGCCGTTGGCACAATGTGGGGTGTCGGGTTTGGTAAGCGCCGCCCAACATTCGGCGCTGACAGAAAGCAGGTAGTACCGTCTACTGTCATACGGTAGCTCAATCATATCTGACTAAGTAGTAGTGTATATGTATGTATAAGTGAGTCACACAGTTCTGTAGGGTGGCAGGAATATGTAGTTGATTTTTTCTACATGTGTCATTAGGTGACAGAAACAACGAACTTTATATTCCCGTTCGTCAGGTGGCGCTAGGTGTCGCATGCGCATGCGCAGCGTATAAATAAAACGGCGACTGTACTTACAGAGTGTACAACCAAAGAGCAACGTGCTGTTGTGCGTTTTTTTTTTTTGGGGGGGGGGGGGGGCAAAAGGAATGCCTGCAAAGGAAAGTCATAAGGAAATGCTTCCTGTTTATGCTGACAAATGTTTGTCCCTAAAGCGGTGCATATCTGGGTAGAAAAATTGTCTCAAAGACGCGAATGACGCCGAAGTTGAATGTGAAGTGAAAACATGGTTTAGAAAACAGAGCACCCAGTTCTATGCAGCTGGATTGGGAGGACTGATAAAACGATGGGATACGTGCATCAATGTTGGTGGAAATATGTTGAGAATTAAAGGGACAAATGGCAATATGTTTTGTTTATTAAAACATTGTTTTCTCGTAGTGAATTTGAATAACGAAGACACAAACAACAGATTTACGATTTATTGCCTGGGATATTTCGCTGCATCTCGTCGGGTACATACTGCAGAATTCACACAATATAGAGTAAAATACACAAAATAGTGGTTTGTTAAAGTTTGCGGAAGCCATAATCACTAATCTACATAGGCCAGTTTTGTGCAAACAGAAAGACAAGTCAATCAGTTTAAAATACCGTGGTAGACAATTGACATTACTGTGCGAACATGTGTATATATAAGCTTCAAGGATTTATCTAATTATTTTACTTTATATTGTGTGAATTCTGCAGTATATACCCGACGAGATGCTGTGAAATATGCCAGTCAATAAATCGTGAAATCTATTGTTTTGTTTATGCCGTCTTAAAGAATTCATTATGCCACTTCATTATATGTTGAACGTGTTTTTCTGCAGTATACACCTGACTAAACACATCGAAATACGGCAGGCAAAAATTGTGCAACATATGTTTTGTGTCTTCATTATTCAAATTCGCTACGGAAAATTATTGTTTTGAATTGCTGTGTACAAGAAATTATTTCAGAAACGAGAACTCTTCTTGTTTATACTGTCTGTGAAATGCCCTGGTAGCTTCCCTTCATCTGTCGACATTTTCATGCATTCTTTGTGTGTGTGTGTGTGTGTGTGTGGGTGTGTGTGGGTGGGTGTGTGGGTGTGTCATTGTAAATCAGTTGAATGATGCATGCATTTTCAATTCACTTTCTATAATTTGCATAGAATATGATCCCCAGTAGCGGGGTAGGGGTATCCCCTATCAAAGGAGAAGTAAGGCGCCTCCTTCCCTCCGCTAGCCTACGGGACACCCTTGGGCAAGGTGGAGTACCCGTTTAGCCCCCCGATCAGGGTTACGTGAAGCCATGGGTGCAGGTGGTGGATGAAGATGGAGAGCAGCCAACAGATAGTTGTAGGTTATGGTCTCCACCTTCACGACGGTAGGCAGAGGATCTCTTTTTTGAGGAGACAATGGCTACGGTCACTGACCAGTATGGTCACTGCTAGGAAGGAAAGCAATGGCAAACTACCTTCTTTACACATGCCAAGAAAATCATGTTGTGTGAAATCATCGATAATCAGAGAAACGGCGTAAATGGGTGCTCCATAGGAGCAACCTCGCCCGGTAGGGATAGTCATGCGCACCAGGTGACTCCAGACCGTCAACAGGCTACTAGGTGCAACAGATTAATATCATTGAAAGTAGGAACTTGGAACGTTAGAACAATGAATGCAGATGGAAAGTTAGAAAACATCAAAAAAGAAATGAAGAGAGAGAAGATTAACATATTAGGAATATCGGAAACGAGATGGAAAGGAGCAGGGATGAGGACAGGAGAGGATTGTAAGATTATTTACTCTGGGGGAGAAGAACAGCAAAGAGGTGTAGCCATTATATTAGATAAGCAAACATCAAATTCTGTCAAAGGATATCATGCTGTGTCAGACAGAGTCCTATTAGTAAAATTAAACGGAAGACCTTTTAAAATAAATGTCATTCAAGTATATGCCCCAACAAGTGAAAGCAGTGAAGAAAGCATAGAGGAATTTTATAATGACGTGGAGTCTGCTTTGAAGAACTGCAAAAAATCAGAAATAAATATCATAATGGGTGATTTCAACGCAAAAATAGGACAGCAAGGCGATGGATGCAGTGTAGGCAACCATGGTTTGGGAGAGAGAAATGAAAGAGGATACAGACTTGTAGAATGGGCAAAAGAACAAGAAATGGTTGTAGGAAACACCTGGTTTAAACAGCATCCTAGAAGATTATGGACATGGAGGAGTCCAGACAGCAGGATTAAAAACCAGATAGATTACATCCTGATTAGCAAAAGGTTTCGAAATGCGTTAACAGTCGTAAAAACAGTTCCAAATGCAGACTGTTACAGTGATCACAGATTAATTACAGGCACATTGAGGGTAAAGTTAAAGAAAGTCAAGTATACAGCAGGAAACCCTAAATATGACTGGTGCAAATTGAAAACTGACAAAGAAATACAAGATAATTTTAACATAGAAGTAAAGAACAAATTTGATATATTGTCTGATCTAGAGATCCTGTTTCAAGATGTAGATGATCAATGGGAAACGATGAAGAATTCAATCAGTTGCGCAGCAGAAAAAACTATTCCAAAAGTAAAGAAAGTGGGCCGTAAGACATGGATGACTGAAGAAATTTTACAACTAATGGAAACAAGAAGACAGAACAAAAATAATCCTGCCAAATATGAAGAAATTCACAGAAAAGTGAGAACCTTATGTAAGGAGGCAAAAGAAACATGGCTTGAGAAAAATTGCAGAGAAATTGAAAAACAACACAACAGTAACAATGCGAACCTAATGCACAAAAGAACACGTACATCAGCAGGCTGCCTAAAGACAAAAGATGGAAGAGTCATAATAGAAAAAGATCAGATATTACATGAATGGTCAGATTACGTGAAAAACCTGTATGACGACAACAGAGACGAACAGTATGATGTTCAAAATAATAATGAAGGACCAGCAATTTTGAAGATGGAGGTTCAGAATGCTCTTAACTATATGAAATCTGGCAAGACCCCCGGTTCAGACAGCGTCACAACAGAAATGATTAATGCTTTAGAAGAATATGGAATAGATCAAGTTACCAGTCTGCTTAATACAATATATGATACTGGAAATATACCTCAGGAGTTATGTAATTCTGTATTTATTGCAATCCCAAAGAAATAAGGAGCCTTGGAATGTGATCAACATCGAACAATTAGTATAATGAGTCACATCACGAAGATTTTGCTAAGAATTATCATGCAAAGAGTTAGGAGGAAAATACAACCTGAAATAGGAGAAGAACAATGTGGGTTTGTGGAAGGCAAGGGTACAGTAAATGCTGTGTATATACTGAGAAACATAATCGAACGTTCTATAGAAGTAAACAAAGATCTACACCTTTGCTTTATTGACTACACAAAGGCTTTTGATTAAGTGAGACATGTCAACATGATAAGGATGCTTGAAGATCTACAAATTGATGGAAAAGATCTTAGACTTGTAAAAAACATATATTGGAAACAACAAGCTGCCATAAGAGTTGATAATGAAGTAAGCCAGTATCAGCCTATTAAAAGGGGTGTGAGACAGGGATGTGTAATGTCTCCAGATCTGTTTTCCCTGTACAGTGAAAGTATTTTCAGAAATATTGAAGATATGGAAGGAATCAACATTGGGGGACGATGCATCAATAACATTAGATATGCAGATGATACAGTCTTGATTGCAGACAATGAACAGGACCTGCAAAATTTAGTAGATGCGATTGTGACACACAGTGAACAACTAGGGTTAGAATTAAATTGTAAAAAGACACAGATTATGGTCGTCACTAGAAAGGACGAAATACCACAATGTAATATACAAGTAAATGGGAATATTCTTCAACAAGTGAGCAGGTACAATTATCTCGGAACAGTAATAATATGTGATGGGAGATGCCTTGAAGAGATTAGAACAAGAATCGCCATGGCAAAAGTAGCCTTTAGCAAGATGAAAAACATATTGACCAATAAAAAGATGTCAATTGAAACGAGAAAGAGAGTGTTGAGATGCTACATTGAGCCTGTACTTTTGTATGGATGTGAAGCGTGGACAATGAGCAGTCAGGCTGAAAAACATCTGATGGCTGTAGAGATGTGGTTTCTGAGGAAAATGCAAAGAATACCATGGACAGCCAGAAAGACCAATGAACAAGTCCTTCAAGAAACAAATGAAGATCGTAAATTGATTACAGAAATTAGACGTAGACAGTCAAAATTTTTTTGGACATGTTATGAGAAGAAATGGATTGGAGAATTTGGTGACAACTGGTAAGATCGAGGGGAACAGACCAAGGGGAAGACCTAGAAGCAAGTACCTGGATGGCTTGGCCTTGTGGCATAGTCGAGACAGAAACACGGAGCTGATCCACGACTCTGGTGATCGGGTGAGATGGCAGAACATGACCACCCACGCTTACCGGCATGGCACATGATGGATGGATGATCCCCAGTGTTAGCGTCCAGATCTTTGACATTCTTTGGTCATCAGCCAGTGAACTGGTTGGTCTACGCATTAAAGCGTACTAAAGAAACCTTTACTTATTTATTGGAATTGATATATCCATTGGCAGTCGCTACATGTGAAGAGACGGGAACTTCCAGGCCAGTTGGCAAGGCACTTGATTACGATGATTAAGAGATTAGTTATTAATTTATGTCAGTAATGCTGTCAATGTGGACAGAATTGTGGGGCTTTCTGGTAAACTTGATGGTGTTTTCGAAAGCCAAATTAAAATGTATGGAAGCTAGCATGGCCGAATGGACAAAAGCGCTTGCTCTTAAACTGCCGGTGTCCTGATGCCGTGGCAGTGGGTTCAATGCCTACGGAGTGTGGCATAACGCAACCAACATTATTCATTTACCAACAAGTGCCGCAAAAAGAGGAAACAACATTCAAAGAAATTGACTTCACAACCACAAATGGAGACTAGGACTTAAAACTTAACATCGAAACTGGAACTGAACAAGTGACAAATGACGTGGATTCTTAGAAAGATTGCATCAGACAAAGCTCGGAACCCCATTGGTTGGGAGAGACACGTGACACCGCTTTCGCGCCAACGCCGGTATAAATTATGATAAGCAGCCCACTCTTGCAAAAACATGCCTGGCGAAAAGACGTCAGAAATTGTGTGACCAAAAATTCAATGGGCAAGGCAGAAGTCTGGATCCGAGGTACGTTTGTTAGTCCCGTGATTAAACTAAGAACCCGATGTATCAAGTATCAAGTAATGTAAACCCGTGTTTGTGATGTCAATTGAAATGTATGATTATTAATTAAAACCTCTGAAATGTAAAAATGCTCGACTGTAGATTCTAACGACGCAAAGCCATTCCCGGGCAAAATGACTCTCTAATATTCTCTTAGATAGAACTGCCATCTCTGATATTCTTAAAGATAATTATTAACTTTAAGAAGTGCATTCCACTACTACATTCTATTCTAAACAACTGTGAGAAGTGATGATTCTAAAGCAATCTTGTGCATTTCACCAGAAACACTGATAAAAGATGCTATCACTATCTACAGCTGAAATGACAGTTCGTGTACTAGAATAAGTGCCTGGTTCTAAAACAGACTTATCTATGCCTATTTACAATTTAGAAAGCTGAAAGAGAAATCAATCTTTCCTTTCTCCTTCATCTATTGAATTAATAGGGTTTGGCGGAATAAATATTTATATTTATGTCAAATTTAATTAGATAAGGGCACACATGAATTGCAACACATGAGAAAGTTGTGCTTCGCGGAACACCATCACGCGCAGTGAACTTAACTCATTACTCAACATAACTTAAAACACAACACCACTCCACACCACTCATCACCACACAACCCAACACTCAACATCACCACACAACCCAACACTCAACATCACAACAATAACAGGTAATGGAAGAGAGTTATTAGACACAAGAAGAAGAAGTAGTTAATTGGGAAAACACAGAGAATTATTTATACACATTGTAAACACCATTTAGTGGAAGAAATGTTCTAAATGTATGTCATTTATTTACATGCATCTTGACATACTCTCACTCTTGTCAATGTCTTACTGTACACGTTCACTGACCCCGGTCAAATGAGAACTTACATACAGCAGGAACAAGTTGATACAAGGTGTACACCGTGTGATAAACTCTGACCACCCCAACTTAACCCAACACTAGCTTAGAGAGAAAAGGAGGGGAGGGGAACTAGTTCCTACTTCAGGAATTTAGATTTCTTCCGACCTACTTCTTATTATTGTATTGGTAGGAATGTATATATTTATGCGAATATTCATCAGTGATCTTGGTGGCTACATACCAACAACCACCCAACACATCAGCAAATTAACCACCTAAATCAGACCTGAAAGAGGGAAGCCGAGAGAAAGAGATGAACCACAAGTGAGATGGAGGATGACTTGGCTATTAACAGAGTATGGGGAGGCCTTCAGAGGAGCTATACGGGCAGACCTGAAGTGGATCCATCAGTCAATGGACCCTGGCTTACCTAATCCTCCAGTCACCAGGTTACTTTTCTCATTGGTAGACTACACACCCAATTTCAGGAAAACTGACATTTAATGGTTGAGACATCACCATCATACTTAATATGTACAACATCAAAATGTTTACTATGTTTTCACACTTGTTGACATCTCATATATTGATGCTTGTTATTGATTGTCTGGGACAATGGTCCAACGTGCAACTGTTCTATTACTTTGTGTAAATCACAATAGAGATGTATGTACTGACCAGAAGGCTCAGGCCAGTCAATAAATGATTAACATGAATTGACCTTCTGTTAATTTGTCAGTTCCAACCTATCTGTGTCAACAACTTCTTTGTACATCATGTTGTCAGAATCTGATGTGATTGTTTATGTGTTTGATTGTTTAAAGATAAATTAACTCATAATGACTTACTGAAGGGGGAAATAAAAAAGACTCTAGATCTATCAACTGCTCAACATCCATGTTTTCTTCATCTAAATCAGGCTGAGAAAATTCTCCAGACTTTCCTCAGATTTGATAAACAATAAGGGGGCTCCAGAGCTATCAGAATCATTGGAGAAGGGGCAGATTCCCAGTTAGTAATTACCATTCTTACCGGGGCCATAATCTATATCTCCTAGACAATACTTAATAGAACGAGGCCTGCAGATAACTCAAGGTTCATATTCTGGGGTTAGTGAAGATAGAAGAGGATGGGGCTCTACTTCTTTTGTTAGAGATGGGGCATGCACTACAGTGATCTCCCACTCCCTTCAAAAATATATGACATATTGTGGGCTAAGTCCTGGATGGTTCCCATATGTTAACCTTTGGACAATTATATAAAAATACATGAACACAATTATCTTAGATTTTGAACATTGTCATTTTCTAGAATGCTTAACAGATACCATGTGGGGTATTGATTGACAGCCACATGATATGAATGACATTTATAGATAAATAAGAGTAGGTGACTGATTTTACTCCTGGAGAAGGGGGCCATGTTCCAATAGGCTTATCCTTCAGAGAGGAGTGCGCCAGGAGAAATATATAATGTGTATCTACTCTACCAACACTACTTCTCTTTCAGAGAAGGGGTACTTTTACTGTGGAGTCTGAACTTAACAGCATTTCATCAACCACCGGAAAATCTTATCCGTTGGGAAAACTCTGTCTAATTTCAGATTCTGTTCTTTACTAAGAATTAAATCTGGTTATTTCAGTGCCTGCTGCCTTTGGCTTTTCCAGCATTGACAGACAGACATAACATAGGGTGTTTTTAATATTGCACATGCTCTGTTGTATCTTTGCAGATCAGGGACTGACAGGCTTACGCGGATCAGACTAACTGCAATTATATTGTTAGGCAGAGCAAAGCAATAAATTATAGACATGGCGGAAACTGCAAAGTTTAGAGCCCAAATAACAGAAACAGGTAGGGAATGCGGGTTAGATGGCCTTGAGCTGGCTAACTATGTTTCGGATGCATTCGACAAAAGAGAAAGACTGCAGGCTGAATTGACTCTCAAAGAAAAACAGCTTCAAGCAGAATTGGAGGAGAAAGAGAAACGACTACAGGCTGAAATGGAAGATAAGGAGAGAGAGCGTCAACACCAACTGGAGTTGAGGAGAATGGAGATTGAAGTGGAGATCCGGAGGATAGAGAAAGGGAGTGGTCCTACACCCTCAACCTCATCAGTATCGCCAGTGACAGAACCACCTCACGTCTCTCAACTTAATTCAGGAGCTATGTCATTTCCTCTGGAACCCTTTAATGAACAGACTGACCACATCGAAGGATTTTTATCACGCTTCGAGGCAATGGCTGTCAGCTGTGGGCTTGAAGAAAGTAGATGGGCGACGAAGTTGGCGCAGGCCTTAAGATCCACGGCGTATGAAGTGTTCTCAAGACTCACTAGAGAGGAACAACAGAACTACACAACACTCAAGACGGCACTCTTGAGCCGATTCGAAGTGGACGCCGAATCTTATAAAATCAGGTTCAAAACCGCAAGGAAGGAACCGGGTGAGAGCTACACACAACTAGTGGAAAGACTGAAGTCATACATACAAAGATGGACTTGCTTGGGAGGATTTGAGGAAAATTATGGACTCCGTGAAATGATTATCATTGATCAGATCAAGGGGAAAATGCAGAACGAAATGAAGGCATTCTTAACCCAAAACGGGGCTGACCGCCTGGAAACTATAATCATCCTGGCAGAGAGATTTGAGAAATCTCAGAAGGAGATGGGAGGAAAGGGACGTTCGAACAACACCCCCTCTCAAAATAAAACTCCACAGCCAAAAGAGGGTGAAAACACTGTAGCCACCGGGAAAAAGGGGAAATCCCAGAAAAACACTCAAAATTCAGTCCAAACAGCGCCGAGGGAGGACAAACCATTCTGTACCCATTGCAAGATTAGAGGTCACACATTTCAGAGTTGCAGGAAGAAGCCACCTCCACACACAGCGGCATGTTTGGCCAACCGAAAAGAGAGAAAAGTGAGCACTGGTGAAACGTCCAAACAGAATCCTCATCAAGACACATCATCTCGTATTCCGGTTGTAGAATCCATCTTGCTAAATGGATTCCAAACGACCTGTTTATATGATACTGGATTATCATATGACTGTGTTGTCTCATCATCCTTAGTTCACCCTGAACAGGTGACAGAGGAAATAGTGGAATTACAGGGACCACTGAAGAGTTCAACAAATATGTCTCTTCCAGTGGCAAAAGTGAACATAGCCTCGCGGTATGTCACTGGGACGATCAAGGCAGCAATCTTGGACGATCCGATATATCCTGTAATCCTCGGCTGTAGATTTATCGTTCTAGGAGAACCTGTTCAACCTGTGGCGATGGCGACCATGACCACTGTGACGAAACGGATAAATATCGTAAGATCTCTGCATAATAGCCCTTTGAAGGGAGTGCCATGCGTTGGTCTCCCTTTAATTTAATGTCAATTAATAGGGGAGTTCCCTAGAAAAGTAGTGCGGGGGCGGAGCTATTCTAGTTATTTATAGAAGAATCTAGAATGTTCCCCCAAGTGCGTACGTGGTTTTGATCTCTAAGTTCACGAGTGCGTTGTGCAGCACGGGTTGGAGGAATCCATCGTGACTCTGGTTTTCTTCATGAATCATGAAAGTCACGCAGCCCGTGTAGGCGAGTGGAAGGCGGACTGACGTTGTCGGAGTCAGTCGCCCACCAGACCTCAGCGTGGAGAGATCATGGCCAGCAGGCTGCAGTAATTTGGATGTCAATAGTCGCGGCCAGAGCGGACATCTGCAGTCAAAGTTTGTGATGTTTCAATCACAGGTTAGTTGAATACTTATTCTATTATTTAATTGTTGTCGTGATGCCGTGATGATTCCCGGAATGAATTAATTGCCATCGCAAAATTGAGTTGTCGCGTAGCGTTATCCGTTACAGTTGGCGGTTTGCATTTTTAAGTAGGCTTTATCGATCAGCAATGTAATGTGTTACCTGACGGAACAAGCCGTATTCCACAGCGAGTGGTGTGTAAATAAAATAGGCCGAACGATGTGCGTTACAGTGTGTAGCAGTTACGGGTTTGGTTTATTCATTACGCAGGCAAGGCGACAGTTTGTCCGTCATGACATCAACATGCTAGACGCTGTAAATGATAAGGTATAGCTTATTATTAGAGATGTGTAATGTGCTTCGTGACATCAGAATGGTAACGTAATTGTTCTATCAGTGATGGTGATGTTTCGAGGAATCAAGGTGAAATCAGCAGTGGTGTATTTGCTGTGTGCAGATAGCACTGTTATTCCGCGTAAGCCGAATGGCGTTGCATCGGTAGGATAACAATTGATAATAAGTATTCATGATACTATTGTTACTGCTTGTTGTCATGTCCGTCCGCAAGGATGACCGTGCGTGTTCCATCTTACGTTTGTCTAGGCAGCGGGAGGTAGGCCGGTACCCCCAACCAGATCAGTAATAGGTCCGACCCAATGCAATCGTGCATGTGCGATGGATGAACATACCCGATCGAGGGTGATGCGGCGCTCCGTAATTCGAGGCCGAGGTGTCTAGATAGATCGAGGTTTGAACCTAACCATTTCTGTCTCGAATATTCTACTCTTCTGGAACCCTGACTCGGTTCATGGAGTACTTGGAGTACTGCCGTGAGGTAGTAGTTGGGAGGGGCATAGTGGAGTCTGGAGGTTTGCTACATTGGATGACGTGACTTAAGTCGTCACGGGACAAGGTACACGAGACCCACAGTAGCTGTGGGAAAGTGTAGTGGTGGATGGCCACCACAGCTGTGCTCGACCGGCACAGGTATGACTGACCGGCAAGATAGTCAGTGAATACAAGGGCAACTCAGGATCTGGGGCAGGGATCCCAGACCTGACACTATGGCTGTGATATGATTTTGCTATTTAAGTGTAACAAGTCATGAGTTCTCCTTAGTTAATGCTATAGTAATGAATTATCAGGAGTATAATTCATTATGGACATATAGTTATTAATGTGTGTAATTCATCAGTCCATGGGTTAAGGGATTGATGAATTGATGAGTCTGTCAGGAAGGAGATGTCCGGCTGGAGACCTTCTCGATACAGTAATCCCTACACTGAAAGGAAAGTAAGTGTATATGTTGATTGAGGATGGAAGATGAAACCGGATTGGACTGGCACCAGGCGAAGGATGCTTGACAGAGTCATACAGTCGACTCTGGTGCTAGGGGTTATATGTAGCCCAGAAGTGTTACTTGACTGAACAAGGGTGCTATTGCTTTTTCTACCATCATTATGCCTATATATTATAGTGACTAGGTAGTTCTATGATGTGATGATTTCATACTCATGTTGGTAGACATGAGGAATGTCTGAGAGGCAGGTGACAGGGTGGAGATGCTGGTAGTCTTTGTTGTAGTTGAGTACTCACACCAACCTCTCCGTGTTTCAGGATCTGTTATTACTATACAGAAGAAGATTCAAGAGCTGCACCATGAGCTCTATGGGCCCACTCATTCCAGTGCCTATCCAGAAGTTGATTGAGGCCATACTGGGAGTGGTTGTCTGATTCTGCGAGATCAATGTTGGAAGGAGCTGAGTGCTGAATAAGTCGGTAGGTCTAGGGTAGGACCTCCGTCAAGAGTCCGACGAGTGTCATCCGATCCTGAGAGGATCCAACACTGAAACGTCTGGTGATTCAAGCCAGTGAAGCACTGGTGACATTCAGTCTCTGTGTAAACCTTGGTAATTGCAAGGTAGTGACCTTTCAAGTTGTGCAGAGTGATCATTGTTACCGGTCACCATGACCTGTGTTATATGCTTCTGGCCCGGCTGGGTTATGGGACACCATGTATCAGTTGATGCTTACATAGTGTTTTTACATTGGTTACCTTTATGAAGCCAACATGTGGTCCAGTGAACTAGGACATTGATTACAACATTGGTGGAAACACCTGAGTGACATGGTTGTTAAGGTAGGGAGTTACCTCATGCCAACGTTATGAACTGTTGACAATGTTTGTGACGGTAGGGAGCTACCTCATGCCAACGTGATGAACTGTTGACAGTATATGCTAGGTTGTGATTACTACCCATGGATCAGGGTAGGTACATGAGACTGTGTGAAGATCTATTGTCCAAGGACATGGAACTAAGGTGAAGTGTTTAGTCACCTGATAGACTTTACCAGTGACATTGTGTGTTCGGGTGGAGCAACCGCTTATTGTGTAGGTGCCATATCAGTGTGTGGGTCACTGATGAGATAGAAGAGTGACCTGGCTCTTGTGTATTTTGAGACGGTGCTACATGTATTTTTTCTGCAAGTGGGAGACCGCTAATGTTATAGGGTCGGCCCAGACTTCATCAGGAGTGTGACGAGTGAAATAGCACGACAGCAAGGAAGGATCCTTGTTCATCAGTGCAGTGTCAGTCAGGCAGTGGTACTGCGCTTGATCAGCCCTTGCTTGGTTCTCTGGGTGAAGAGGGAACTTTGGAGAGGCAGCAGACCTTGGAGTTCCAGCCCACTGGAGGAGCCTGGGTGAGTCGCTACCACGACTGGACAACCGCACGAGCTATCGTCCGCCTCCATGATGAATGCCCATCTGCGTCTTTGATCTTGTACATAGTTCTTCTAGTCTGGCTTTCAGCCAGCCTTCTCTGTGTTGTGGTTGACGTAGTTCAGAATTAAATTTTTGTTCTCTTAGCTATGACTTTGTGCAGTGATATGACTGGTGTCTGGTCCGAGCCCCCTTGGGGTTTGGAACCCTAGGTGAGGGAGGGAAGGTTAAGCTGTCCCGGCTTGTGTGGGGCCTGGTAGATGTAGAGTGCTATTGAGGTGGTTGGAGCAAAGGCAGGGGAAAGTATCTATCGTGGCAAACCAGTCCAAGCCCCGGCGGTCTTGTCACAAGATAGAGTGGGGGCTCGTCCGGGATCTTCTCTTTGTTCTGACATCTCGTAGGAATAGGTTATAGTGTCATCTGTCCTATACCTATTATCTACTTGACGAGTAGGGCTACTGAAACCTTTCTCTTCGACGTGGACAGACATTTAGTTAAGTTAGTATAGATACATAGTTACAGTGTTGGTTGGAGTACAGTTAGCATTGTGAGTGGGTATTGCATATCTATACTGATACTAAGTTACACTAAGCATGGCTACTCGTACTTTAGATTTAGCTAAGGTGCGGGCATCTGCAACTGAGATGGGATTGGAAGGTGAGGAGTTTAAAGCCTATGTACTGGAAGTAGAGAGAGACTTCCGAGCAGAAGAGAGGGAGAGAAGAAAGTCAGAAATTGAGCTGGAAGCTCGAAAGGTAGCACTTGAAGAGCAAAAGTTGGTGGCAGACCAACAGGCACAAAAACTGGCAGCTGACCTAGAGTCTAAGAAATTAGATGCTAGGAAGTTGGAAATGGAACATGAGTTCCGTATGAAGCAACTTGAGGTAGAGGCTAAATCGGTTGGTGAGTCTGAGGGAGCAGTAGGTGGAGTAGCTTTACCTAGCTCATCAGTAGCCAGCAGACCAGCTTACCATGCTATGAAATGGCCGTTTCCACCATTTGAACCGGACCAAGAGAAGATAGATCAATTCTTAGAGAAGTTCGAGGCAATGTGTAAAGCTATGGGTTTAGAGCCTGAGCGTTGGAATCTTAAGCTTTCACAAGGACTCCGTGGCACCGCGTACGAAGTGTATGCGCGTCTTCCCCCAGGGATGGAAAATGATTATCCAACCCTGAAATCGGCTCTTTTGAAAAGATTCGAAATGACAGCCCATGCTTACAGGCGGAGGTTCAGAACTTCCAAGAGAGAACCAGGTGAGATGTTCTCGGCCTATAGTGTGAGGTTGAACTCATACCTGTTGAAGTGGATGGCGTTGGCCAATTTCAAAGAGGATTATGAGAGTCTGAGAGAGTTGATGGTGGTGGATCAAATGAAAATGCAGATGTCCAAGCCTTTAAGGAATTTCTTAGGGGAAAATGGGGCGGAAAGGCTAGACATAGTAAATAAGTTAGCTGAAAGGTATGTGGAAGTCTATGGTGAGACTGGGGATTCCAGTCAGACTGATTCACAGAAAAAGCAGAAGGGGCTTGATCAGAAGCCCAAGACCAAAGGTACCAAAGAATCATCCAATGTAGCAGATCCTGTGGTAAAAGACTCTGGTAAGAAACCCGATAAGCAAAGCCCTCCCGCCTCCCCAAAACGGAAGTGGAGTAAGAGGTGGTGTAAGCACTGTAAGTCTCCTTCCCATAATACTGTAGATTGTCTGAGGAAGCCAAAGGACTTGCACTTTGCGTGTCTCGCCTCTACTAGAGGTAGACCTAGCGAGACCACACCTAAGGGTCGGGAGAAACCAAAGTCTGAGAAATCACCTGTGATCGAAACGATAGAGGTGAATGGGAAGCAGGTGGAATGTCTATACGATACAGGATTGCAGTTTGAAGCTGTAATCTCATCCCACCTTGTGAGCCCAGGGCAGCTCACCGGCGAGACAAGAGAATTTCAGCTGGCCATGAGGAGCTCCGTAGCCATGGACTTGCCGATTGCTCGGATTGACATTCGGTGCAGGTACGTTACGGGTAGCATCCAGGCGGCTGTGCTGCCTGATCCTATTTACCCTTTGATCCTCGGTCGTCCGCATGTATTCCTGGGGGACCCCAGGGAACATTGTCTAGTGAGCGCTAGGCAGGCCAGGGCTAAGGATGGAAAAAGGCAGTGTGGTAAGGAAATAGACCATTCTCTTGCGAGGTTAGTGAGCAGTGCTCAAAGTAGGGACCCGACTTTGCGTCCTTACTTACTGGAGGTGTCCCAAAGTTCTGTCCCGCCAACTCCGGGTCAGTTCTATGTAGAAAACCGGTTGCTTTATCGTAGAGCCGGGCAAGGGGATAGCCAGTACGGTCAGATGGTAGTCCCTACTGACATGAGATCCCGCTTGATACATAGAGTGCATACCTTATCCTTAACCGGACATAAGGATGTGGGGACAACAGTCCAGTGTCTTTCCAGCCACTACCACTGGCCTGGAATGACAGGCGACGTGCGGAGATATATCCGGTCGTGCCCAACGTGTTGTCTGGCAGCACCAAAGCACAAGACCAGAAACGGTTTATCTCTGCAGATTGGAGATAGGGTTCTCGCGCTTCTCCCAATCGAGGGGGCGGAATTCGAACTCGGATGGCAGGGCCCTTTTCCTGTGGAGCGGATAATGTCCCGACCCACGTATGAGGTGAAGGTCCGCGGGGAATTGCGTAAGTTCCATTGTACTCTCCTTCAGAATTTGGAGAGGTCCGAGGTAGTTTCTCCACCAGATAGTGCGACTACCATCGCGCTAGAGTCGGTTCTGGGTCCAGACGAGGGCGAGGAAGACTCAGTCCTACGCAGTACATCCTGTGGGGAGGGTCTGCGGTCTCCTGAGCGTTCAACCGTAGATAGGGCGAACGGGCTCCGTCGGGAAGAGGCCCATGGTGTTAAGCACACTGGGAATCGAGGTCGGACAGGCGAAGTCACAACTGGCACGACGGGATCGTCGGGTGACTCGATACGCCGACAGGCTCACTGTCCTTACTCGCGGGAGAGAAGGCAGGAGCAAGGGTACTCCAGACGAACCTGGAGTAAGCGACCATTCATTTCGGTCGACATCCGCGAACAGTCCACGAAGGTGATGCCTAGTCGGGATAGGAAATATCCTATTGTCGGAAGGGACGAACGAACCTTCAGTAAAGTAACCGATGGCCTGCAACAGGTGGATGCGGAACAGTCCAGTGTAGACCGATCCTGTAAGCCAATCACCAGGCCGTTACGTTTCGGGCCTAATCGCTGGAGATAACGTATGTTGGAGGCGGTGGTTGGTGATCCAGCATCCATACCATTCTGGTAAATCTCCCCAGGGAAAGTGAACGTTATGGAACGTCTTTTCCTGGAAATCCAATCTTGATAGAGTAGAGGTTCAGAGTTCAGACCGATCTTTGTCTAGTGAGTTCGACCGGGTCGACCATCTTAAGTGGGGGCCTATGTGACGAAACGGATAAATATCGTAAGATCTCTGCATAATAGCCCTTTGAAGGGAGTGCCATGCGTTGGTCTCCCTTTAATTTAATGTCAATTAATAGGGGAGTTCCCTAGAAAAGTAGTGCGGGGGCGGAGCTATTCTAGTTATTTATAGAAGAATCTAGAATGTTCCCCCAAGTGCGTACGTGGTTTTGATCTCTAAGTTCACGAGTGCGTTGTGCAGCACGGGTTGGAGGAATCCATCGTGACTCTGGTTTTCTTCATGAATCATGAAAGTCACGCAGCCCGTGTAGGCGAGTGGAAGGCGGACTGACGTTGTCGGAGTCAGTCGCCCACCAGACCTCAGCGTGGAGAGATCATGGCCAGCAGGCTGCAGTAATTTGGATGTCAATAGTCGCGGCCAGAGCGGACATCTGCAGTCAAAGTTTGTGATGTTTCAATCACAGGTTAGTTGAATACTTATTCTATTATTTAATTGTTGTCGTGATGCCGTGATGATTCCCGGAATGAATTAATTGCCATCGCAAAATTGAGTTGTCGCGTAGCGTTATCCGTTACAGTTGGCGGTTTGCATTTTTAAGTAGGCTTTATCGATCAGCAATGTAATGTGTTACCTGACGGAACAAGCCGTATTCCACAGCGAGTGGTGTGTAAATAAAATAGGCCGAACGATGTGCGTTACAGTGTGTAGCAGTTACGGGTTTGGTTTATTCATTACGCAGGCAAGGCGACAGTTTGTCCGTCATGACATCAACATGCTAGACGCTGTAAATGATAAGGTATAGCTTATTATTAGAGATGTGTAATGTGCTTCGTGACATCAGAATGGTAACGTAATTGTTCTATCAGTGATGGTGATGTTTCGAGGAATCAAGGTGAAATCAGCAGTGGTGTATTTGCTGTGTGCAGATAGCACTGTTATTCCGCGTAAGCCGAATGGCGTTGCATCGGTAGGATAACAATTGATAATAAGTATTCATGATACTATTGTTACTGCTTGTTGTCATGTCCGTCCGCAAGGATGACCGTGCGTGTTCCATCTTACGTTTGTCTAGGCAGCGGGAGGTAGGCCGGTACCCCCAACCAGATCAGTAATAGGTCCGACCCAATGCAATCGTGCATGTGCGATGGATGAACATACCCGATCGAGGGTGATGCGGCGCTCCGTAATTCGAGGCCGAGGTGTCTAGATAGATCGAGGTTTGAACCTAACCATTTCTGTCTCGAATATTCTACTCTTCTGGAACCCTGACTCGGTTCATGGAGTACTTGGAGTACTGCCGTGAGGTAGTAGTTGGGAGGGGCATAGTGGAGTCTGGAGGTTTGCTACATTGGATGACGTGACTTAAGTCGTCACGGGACAAGGTACACGAGACCCACAGTAGCTGTGGGAAAGTGTAGTGGTGGATGGCCACCACAGCTGTGCTCGACCGGCACAGGTATGACTGACCGGCAAGATAGTCAGTGAATACAAGGGCAACTCAGGATCTGGGGCAGGGATCCCAGACCTGACACTATGGCTGTGATATGATTTTGCTATTTAAGTGTAACAAGTCATGAGTTCTCCTTAGTTAATGCTATAGTAATGAATTATCAGGAGTATAATTCATTATGGACATATAGTTATTAATGTGTGTAATTCATCAGTCCATGGGTTAAGGGATTGATGAATTGATGAGTCTGTCAGGAAGGAGATGTCCGGCTGGAGACCTTCTCGATACAGTAATCCCTACACTGAAAGGAAAGTAAGTGTATATGTTGATTGAGGATGGAAGATGAAACCGGATTGGACTGGCACCAGGCGAAGGATGCTTGACAGAGTCATACAGTCGACTCTGGTGCTAGGGGTTATATGTAGCCCAGAAGTGTTACTTGACTGAACAAGGGTGCTATTGCTTTTTCTACCATCATTATGCCTATATATTATAGTGACTAGGTAGTTCTATGATGTGATGATTTCATACTCATGTTGGTAGACATGAGGAATGTCTGAGAGGCAGGTGACAGGGTGGAGATGCTGGTAGTCTTTGTTGTAGTTGAGTACTCACACCAACCTCTCCGTGTTTCAGGATCTGTTATTACTATACAGAAGAAGATTCAAGAGCTGCACCATGAGCTCTATGGGCCCACTCATTCCAGTGCCTATCCAGAAGTTGATTGAGGCCATACTGGGAGTGGTTGTCTGATTCTGCGAGATCAATGTTGGAAGGAGCTGAGTGCTGAATAAGTCGGTAGGTCTAGGGTAGGACCTCCGTCAAGAGTCCGACGAGTGTCATCCGATCCTGAGAGGATCCAACACTGAAACGTCTGGTGATTCAAGCCAGTGAAGCACTGGTGACATTCAGTCTCTGTGTAAACCTTGGTAATTGCAAGGTAGTGACCTTTCAAGTTGTGCAGAGTGATCATTGTTACCGGTCACCATGACCTGTGTTATATGCTTCTGGCCCGGCTGGGTTATGGGACACCATGTATCAGTTGATGCTTACATAGTGTTTTTACATTGGTTACCTTTATGAAGCCAACATGTGGTCCAGTGAACTAGGACATTGATTACAACATTGGTGGAAACACCTGAGTGACATGGTTGTTAAGGTAGGGAGTTACCTCATGCCAACGTTATGAACTGTTGACAATGTTTGTGACGGTAGGGAGCTACCTCATGCCAACGTGATGAACTGTTGACAGTATATGCTAGGTTGTGATTACTACCCATGGATCAGGGTAGGTACATGAGACTGTGTGAAGATCTATTG
Organism: Cepaea hortensis; assembly: GCA_963921405.1. Classification (NCBI taxonomy): domain Eukaryota; kingdom Metazoa; phylum Mollusca; class Gastropoda; order Stylommatophora; family Helicidae; genus Cepaea; species Cepaea hortensis. Next base: position 31,692,966 of record OY992876.1, on the reverse strand, counting down.
TCCAAGGACATGGAACTAAGGTGAAGTGTTTAGTCACCTGATAGACTTTACCAGTGACATTGTGTGTTCGGGTGGAGCAACCGCTTATTGTGTAGGTGCCATATCAGTGTGTGGGTCACTGATGAGATAGAAGAGTGACCTGGCTCTTGTGTATTTTGAGACGGTGCTACATGTATTTTTTCTGCAAGTGGGAGACCGCTAATGTTATAGGGTCGGCCCAGACTTCATCAGGAGTGTGACGAGTGAAATAGCACGACAGCAAGGAAGGATCCTTGTTCATCAGTGCAGTGTCAGTCAGGCAGTGGTACTGCGCTTGATCAGCCCTTGCTTGGTTCTCTGGGTGAAGAGGGAACTTTGGAGAGGCAGCAGACCTTGGAGTTCCAGTCCACTGGAGGAGCCTGGGTGAGTCGCTACCACGACTGGACAACCGCACGAGCTATCGTCCGCCTCCATGATGAATGCCCATCTGCGTCTTTGATCTTGTACATAGTTCTTCTAGTCTGGCTTTCAGCCAGCCTTCTCTGTGTTGTGGTTGACGTAGTTCAGAATTAAATTTTTGTTCTCTTAGCTATGACTTTGTGCAGTGATATGACTGGTGTCTGGTCCGAGCCCCCTTGGGGTTTGGAACCCTAGGTGAGGGAGGGAAGGTTAAGCTGTCCCGGCTTGTGTGGGGCCTGGTAGATGTAGAGTGCTATTGAGGTGGTTGGAGCAAAGGCAGGGGAAAGTATCTATCGTGGCAAACCAGTCCAAGCCCCGGCGGTCTTGTCACAAGATCCCAGGCAACAAAAACTCCAGAAACAACTACGCCAATCCCTCGAACGGAGGAACTGAAGAGGGCACAAGAGGCCGACAGCACCTTGGAACCCTGCTTCAGAAAACTGCCAAAATCACATTTACCTCTACGTAAAGGTGATCTGTTCATGAAGTCAGCACTTCTTTACAGAAAAGCAGGACGAGCTGGACAAGAGTTTAATCAACTTGTTGTACCAACTCAATAGAGGACTCAGATCTTAGAGATGGGTCATAGTCTACCATTCAGTGGGCACATGGGTATCAACGTTACTACACAGCGGATTACCACTCACTACTTTTGGCCAGGGATGAATTCAGACATACAACGGTTTGTAAAATCATGCCCACAGTGTCAGAAAGTATCACCAAAACACCGGACACCACCGGCAATGTTGGGTGAATCGCCAATCACTGGAATTCCATTTGAGAAAGTGGCAGTAGACATAATCGGACCTCTCTCAGCAACGAAGAGGCGAAACCGATTCATATTAACGCTTGTGGACACAACAACCATGTGGGCCGAAGCAGTTCCTATGCCCAGCTGTGACTCCAAACACGTCGCTGATGCCCATTACCCCATTGGCACCTTGCCGTCTTGACAGACGATAGTTTGTGCTTTAAAAAGGCATAATAACTTTTAACTATGGCGGTAGCGAGTGTGACTGATAAGGCCAATTTGCGCTGTAAATGTCCGTTCACAGTGGGTGCATATGAACACGTGGTCATTTCCACCATCATGCACCATCTTACGTCTCAAACGCTTGGTGTGTGACTTTTCTGCAATAATTTTCTCCTTTGACTTTATTCCATTTCTGATATTTGCCCTCCATGCAACACGTTCAGCGGCGACTTGCTCCCAATGTGCATTATCAATGCCTGTATCAATCATGTCCCGCTTACACACATCTTTGTATCGTAGTAGAGGCCGACCCTGAGATCTCTTACCCATCTGTAATTCACCAAAAAAGATATCCTTTGGTATTCTACCATCATCCATCCTCCTACGGTGTCCTATCCATCTAAGTCTACGAAGACTGAGCATGGAATAAACTGTCACACAACCTGATCTTTCCAATACTTCAGTATTTGTGATTTTGTCTTGCCACTTAATACCAAGAATTCTTCGCAGACACCGCATATGAAAGCTGTTTAAATTGTTCTCTTGGTGTGAGTAAGTTGTCCAGGTTTCACTGCCATAGAGAAGAGTACTAAGGACACAGGCTTGATAGACAAGGACTTTTGTTTTGGCAGTAAGCTTCCTGTTCTCCCAGACTCTTTTTCTTAACCTGTTCATTGTTGTTGCTGCCTTACCAATCCGGATGTTGATTTCCTGATCTAGGGATAATTTGCTATTTACCACTGATCCTAGATATGTAAAATGGTCTACTATCTCTAGTTCGGCGTCGTCAATAAAGATTGATGGTACCCCATGTGCACCTTGTGACATAATCTGTGTCTTCTTTTTGCTAATTGTTAAACCAAATTCAGAACAAGCATTGGAGAATGCAGATAGTAGACATTGCAATTCTTCCTCAGAGTGGGTCGTAACTGCAGCATCATCTGCAAAAAGCAACTCTCTGATCAGTACCCTCCTAATTTTGGTCTTAGCCTTCAATCTCTGAGCATTGTAGAGGCCGCCATCTGAGCGTGAGTGAATGTATATACCACCATCCTGATCACGAAATGCATATTTCAGTAGAAGTGAAAAGTATATTCCAAAGAGGGTGGGAGCTAGTACACAACCTTGCTTAACTCCACTCTTGATTTCAAATTCTTCAGAAATTGCACCATCAAACTTGATTATACCCTTCATGCCTGTGTGGAACGATTCCACAATGGACAGAAGAGTTGGTGGGCAGCCAATCTTCTTTAGTGCCTTGAACAGACCCTCACGACTGACCAAATCAAATGCCTTTGTGAGGTCGATGAAGGCAATAAACAGTGGTTGATTCTGTTCACGGCATTTTTCTTGCATTTGTCGCAATGAGAATATCATATCAGTGGTAGACCGGTTCTGTCGAAAGCCACACTGTGATTCGGGGTAGACTTGATCTCCTAGGACTTGAAGTCTGCGCAGAACAATTCTGGCAAATACTTTTCCAACAATACACAGAAGTGAGATACCCCTATAGTTGTTGCAGTCGCTCCGATTGCCCTTGTTCTTGTACAGTGTTATGATGCTTGAATCTTTGAAATCCTGTGGGACTTGTCCTTCACGCCAGCATAGCTCTATTAGCTGGTGGATCTGTATAGTGAGTGTGTCTTGCCCACTCCTGATAACCTCTATTGGAATCCCATCCTTACCTGGAGCCTTGCCAGATGCAAGTTCATTTATAGCACACTTAACTTCTGTTATGGTGGGAAGTGTGTCCAGGTGGTCAAGAGTTGGTAGAGCCTCTATGGCGTTGAGGGCATTATCCGCTAGTTTGGTCTCACTTGAGTAAAGCTCCAAATAGTGCTCTACCCATCTGTCCATCTGCTGTTTCTTATCAGTGATGACTTCTCCAGTCAAGGTTTTCAATGGTGCACTTCTTTTGATCACTGGACCACAGGCTTTCTTTATTCCTTCATACATGCTTCTTATGTCTCCCTTATCACTTGCGATTTGAATGGACTCACATAACTTGATCCAATAATCATTTGCACACTGCCTGGCAGCCTTTTGCACATCCTTCCTAGCTTGCCTTAGCTCACTCAGAGTGTTACGCGTTGGTCTTTCCTTGTTTCTTAAGAGAGCTTTCTTCTTCTTATCAATCAAGGGCTGCAGAGTCTCGCTGTTGGCCGCAAACCAGTCCTGCCTCTTATGATCCACAGTGCCGTAAACCTTTACGGCAGTTTTACAAAGAGTTTCCTTAAGTTTATTCCATTTATCATTTACTGTACAATTTTCTGGTGTATCAGTGAAAGCGTCTTCAAGTTGCTGTTGAAACTGAAAGTACTTTTCAGGATCATGAGTGTTAATAATATTAATCCTGGGGCTAGATTTGTGTTTAGCTGTGTAGATTCTCTTTGGTCTCAGTCTAACCCTTGCAACAACCAAAGAATGATCCGTATCACAGTCAGCACTGTGGTAACTACGAGTCAATGATATATGGTTCAGATGTTGTCTCCGTGTGATGATGAAGTCCAGCTGGTGCCAATGGCCGGATCTTGGATGTTTCCATGTGACCTTATGCATCTCTTTTGTTTTAAAAAAAGAGTTTGTAATACATAGGTCATTACTGGTGCAATGCTCCAGCAGCCTTTGCCCATTTTCATTCATGCGACCGATGTTGTATTTTCCAAGGCACACTGGCCATGAACTCGAGTCCTTGCCCACATGAGCATTGAAATCACCGAGCATATAAATGTAGTCGGATTTTGGAACTGCCTTGATCACAGAGTCTAACTCCTCATAGAACAAATCCTTCACATCATCAGAGGAATCGAGTGTCGGTGCATATGCAGTAATAATGGTGGCAAACCCACAAGAGGTTGCCAAGCGCAGGGATAATAGTCTTTCATTTCCTCCTGCTGGAATTTCAATCATTCCCAGTAGCGAATTCTTCACTGCAAAGCCCACACCGTGTTGCCTTTTTTCTGCCTGCCCTTTACCCTTCCAGAAAAAGGTGTAGTTGTTTTCCCTGAGTGACCCTTCCTCAGCGAGGCGAGTCTCCTGCAGGCCAGCAATATCAATGTTAAGACGATTGAGTTCGGCATCAATCACAGCCGTTTTTCTCACATCGTCAATATTGGTCAAGTCAGTGGAAAATCCTGGACACATGGTTCTCACGTTCCAGGTTGCAAGCCGTAGCTTGAGGTTTCTATTTATATTTTTGTTTGTACCTGGTGCATTGGTTTTACAGCCTGCGATTCAGATTTTGTCCTAGCCCCAAGCACCCATTGAAGCAGGCAGGCTGTGGCGGATCAGCACCCAATTGGCTGGGGGCTGCCCAGCTTGAGGCGGGCGGTAGCTGATCAGTGACACCTATAGGTGTCTCCCACCGTCAGAGGCAACGCGTGGCGCCCCATGTCTACGCCAACTGACAAGGACTTATAACCCGTAACAGTTGCCTCTCGCTTTGATTCCGAGACCAGTTAAGACCAGGGATGGAGTTATTGCCTCTCCATAGCACAAAGCCTGGGCTAAAATATAGAGATCATGTGTTGCCCATGCAGCATGATCCCTCTCTCGGCCTGCCTAGTTCACTCCAGAGGAAAGGTAACACCCCTACATCTGGAACAAGACAAGCTGCAGAAGCTGCCGGATCAGCAAAGCAATGCTCTAACTGTCCGCCTGTCGGAGCTTCGATCCTAGACCAGTCGCCAACCAAGGCTTAGGGCCTGGTCTGCCCTGCCATGACAATTTTGTCTTTAGCTTGCATTTCCTCACACCAGGGTAAGGCTTGTACCCTCCCAATTGCGCTCTTCCGCCCGAAGCCGTTGGCACAATGTGGGGTGTCGGGTTTGGTAAGCGCCGCCCAACGTTCGGCGCTAACAGAAACCAGGTAGTATCGTCTACTGTTATACGGTCGCTGATGCATTATTAGGAATATTCACACGTCTAGGATTCCCACAAAGGATCTTGACGGACAACGGTTCACAGTTTCGTGGTAAGCTCATGGAAGAGACCTTCAGACTTTTTCATGCACGCCATATCTTCAGTTCACCATATCACCCTCAGTCAAATGGACTTGTGGAAAGGTGGAACGGGACATTGATTAGTATCCTGCGCAAAATTGCCCAGGAGAAGACAGAGGATTGGGACTTGTATTTACCTGCAGCTTTATTTGCTTACAGGGAAGTACGCCATCACTCAACAGGTTTTGCTCCAGCCACACTGTTGTTTGGACGACCGATCAAAGGACCCATTGAGGCGTTACTGCGAACATGGACTGATAATACTACAGATGATACAGTCGTGACTGCATCTACATATGTTGCCGAGTTGAAAAATCGTTTACAACACAGTTGGAAACAAGCGAATGTCAATCTACGTCAAGCCAGACGAAGAATTGCTCGTAACTTCAACCGCAAGGCAAAGGATAGAGAGTTAGAGGTAGGAGAGAAGGTGATGTTGCTGCTTCCAACCAGTCAGAATAAGCTGCAAATAGGATGGAGAGGACCTTATGTAGTGACGGAGAAGATCTCACGTACCAACTACAGAATTTCAGTCAAAGGCAAGATGAAAGTATTTCACATAAACCTCTTGAAGAAATATCATGAAAGACCCTCAACCACCGAACCTGCACATCTGATGGCCATGAGTGTGGCTACTGAAGTCGAAGAAGGATCAACAATGGGAGTCGAGTGCCAACTGCAAGCCAAAGAGACCTTTAAGGATGTGGAAATCAATCCCAACTTAACAAAGGATCAGCAAAAGCAGATTAGGGAACTTATGGCAAAATATGCAGAAGTACTTACTGATAAGCCAGGAAGAACTGATTTGGAGGAATTTGACATGAAGTTGAATGACACAGTGCCTGTGCGAGTCAAGACTTACCCAGTTCCTCATGCAAAGCAAAAGACTTTAGAAGAAGAAATACAACAGCTGCTCACCGCAGGAATAATCTCACCATCTGAATCACCTTACAGTGCTAGCGTCGTCTTATTGAGAAAGCCAAGTGGAGAACATAGATTGTGCATCGATTATCGACAGCTCAATGCTATAACTGAATTCCAAGCAGAACCTCTGCCTGATCAGAATAAACTCTTCACAGCACTCAACCGAGCTAAATACTTTACTAGGATTGATCTCAGTAAGGGATATTACCAGATTCCTGTAAAACCGGAAGTTAGACCATGGTTAGCTTTCAGCACGCCTGGAGGACACTATGAGTTCAACGTTCTTCCATTCGGATTAAGTAATGCTCCCAGCGTCTTTACACGTATGATGAGAAAATTACTTGACCCACTACAGCATCCAGACATCAGTCACTTCATGGATGACATCCTGATCGCCACTGAAACATTTGAAGAGCATGTAGAAACCCTGCATCTTTTGTTCAGGCGCATCAGAGAAACTGGATTGACGGCTAGACCAAAGAAATGTCAGATAGGATTCCAAGAATTGGACTTTCTAGGTCATAAGATATCTCATGGACTGATAACTCCACAAGAGGGAAATGTGGACAAACTCCAGAGAGCACCTCGTCCAAAAACAAAGAAGGATGTAAGATCATTTGTATCCTTATGTGGATTCTATCAAAAATACATCAAGGACTTCAATACTCTGTCAGCACCTTTAACGGATCTTACCAAAAAGGGGAAACCAGAGAAAGTCACTTGGTCAGCTGACTGTGAGAGAGCTTTCACAGCACTAAAGCAGGCATTAACTGCTCATCCAGTCTTACATCTACCCGACCTCGACCAACCATTCGTGCTGCGCACCGATGCCAGTAACATAGGAATTGGGGCAACGCTGTTGCAGAGAAAGGGAGATGTACCATCAGAGCTATTCTCTGTAGCCTATGCTAGCAGGAAATTGAATGCAGCAGAGAGAAGTTACAGTACTATCGAGAGAGAATGTCTTGCGCTCGTATGGAGTGTACAGAAATTTCAAGCATACCTATATGGCAGACACTTCACAGTGCAATGTGACCATCAACCACTCATGTTTCTCGCAGCATCTAAGACTCTGAATGCCCGACTTATGAGGTGGTCGCTGCTTCTTCAACCTTACTCGTTCCAGGTTGAGTATGTTCCTGGGAAAATGAATGTGGGAGCGGACTTCCTGAGTCGACACCCAGTGCCTGATGAACCAGGTCAATCAGATGCAGAAGAGAATACAAAGGAGGAAAAATGGGAACAGCTTGATAACTGAAAATGTTGGAAACATAGTTCCATACCATAGAACAATCTGGAGTGGGGCCATGTGGCATAACGCAACCAACATTATTCATTTACCAACAAGTGCCGCAAAAAGAGGAAACAACATTCAAAGAAATTGACTTCACAACCACAAATGGAGACTAGGACTTAAAACTTAACATCGAAACTGGAACTGAACAAGTGACAAATGACGTGGATTCTTAGAAAGATTGCATCAGACAAAGCTCGGAACCCCATTGGTTGGGAGAGACACGTGACACCGCTTTCGCGCCAACGCCGGTATAAATTATGATAAGCAGCCCACTCTTGCAAAAACATGCCTGGCGAAAAGACGTCAGAAATTGTGTGACCAAAAATTCAATGGGCAAGGCAGAAGTCTGGATCCGAGGTACGTTTGTTAGTCCCGTGATTAAACTAAGAACCCGATGTATCAAGTATCAAGTAATGTAAACCCGTGTTTGTGATGTCAATTGAAATGTATGATTATTAATTAAAACCTCTGAAATGTAAAAATGCTCGACTGTAGATTCTAACGACGCAAAGCCATTCCCGGGCAAAATGACTCTCTAATATTCTCTTAGATAGAACTGCCATCTCTGATATTCTTAAAGATAATTATTAACTTTAAGAAGTGCATTCCACTACTACATTCTATTCTAAACAACTGTGAGAAGTGATGATTCTAAAGCAATCTTGTGCATTTCACCAGAAACACTGATAAAAGATGCTATCACTATCTACAGCTGAAATGACAGTTCGTGTACTAGAATAAGTGCCTGGTTCTAAAACAGACTTATCTATGCCTATTTACAATTTAGAAAGCTGAAAGAGAAAACAATCTTTCCTTTCTCCTTCATCTATTGAATTAATAGGGTTTGGCGGAATAAATATTTATATTTATGTCAAATTTAATTAGATAAGGGCACACATGAATTGCAACACATGAGAAAGTTGTGCTTCGCGGAACACCATCACGCGCAGTGAACTTAACTCATTACTCAACATAACTTAAAACACAACACCACTCCACACCACTCATCACCACACAACCCAACACTCAACATCACCACACAACCCAACACTCAACATCACAACAACAACAGGTAATGGAAGAGAGTTATTAGACACAAGAAGAAGAAGTAGTTAATTGGGAAAACACAGAGAATTATTTATACACATTGTAAACACCATTTAGTGGAAGAAATGTTCTAAATGTATGTCATTTATTTACATGCATCTTGACATACTCTCACTCTTGTCAATGTCTTACTGTACACGTTCACTGACCCCGGTCAAATGAGAACTTACATACAGCAGGAACAAGTTGATACAAGGTGTACACCGTGTGATAAACTCTGACCACCCCAACTTAACCCAACACTAGCTTAGAGAGAAAAGGAGGGGAGGGGAACTAGTTCCTACTTCAGGAATTTAGATTTCTTCCGACCTACTTCTTATTATTGTATTGGTAGGAATGTATATATTTATGCGAATATTCATCAGTGATCTTGGTGGCTACATACCAGCAACCACCCAACACATCAGCAAATTAACCACCTAAATCAGACCTGAAAGAGGGAAGCCGAGAGAAAGAGATGAACCACAAGTGAGATGGAGGATGACTTGGCTATGAACAGAGTATGGGGAGGCCTTCAGAGGAGCTATACGGGCAGACCTGAAGTGGATCCATCAGTCAATGGACCCTGGCTTACCTAATCCTCCAGTCACCAGGTTACTTTTCTCATTGGTAGACTACACACCCAATTTCAGGAAAACTGACATTTAATGGTTGAGACATCACCATCATACTTAATATGTACAACATCAAAATGTTTACTATGTTTTCACACTTGTTGACATCTCATATATTGATGCTTGTTATTGATTGTCTGGGACAATGGTCCAACGTGCAACTGTTCTATTACTTTGTGTAAATCACAATAGAGATGTATGTACTGACCAGAAGGCTCAGGCCAGTCAATAAATGATTAACATGAATTGACCTTCTGTTAATTTGTCAGTTCCAACCTATCTGTGTCAACAACTTCTTTGTACATCATGTTGTCAGAATCTGATGTGATTGTTTATGTGTTTGATTGTTTAAAGATAAATTAACTCATAATGACTTACTGAAGGGGGAAATAAAAAGACTCTAGATCTATCAACTGCTCAACATCCATGTTTTCTTCATCTAAATCAGGCTGAGAAAATTCTCCAGACTTTCCTCAGATTTGATAAACAATAAGGGGGCTCCAGAGCTACCAGAATCATTGGAGAAGGGGCAGATTCCCAGTTAGTAATTACCATTCTTACCGGGGCCATAATCTATATCTCCTAGACCAGTGGTTCTCAACCTTTTTTGGCCCATTCCCCCCTTCACCATATTTTCAGAACGCCATTCCCCCCCCCCCTTCCTATCAAAAATTTGGCCCGTTCCCCCCTTCACCGTATTTTCAGAACGTAATTCCCCCCTTTCATATTTTCTATCAAAAAATCCCCCCACCCCTACACAGTATACGTAAAAATGGAAGGTAAATGTAATAGCATATACTAAAACAAGTCTAGACATCCACATAAAACATGATTTGTGAGTCTACTTACTTTATAAAATGAGGTTTAGAAGGACGAGACATACATAACTGTAAAGTAGGAAGGGAAAAACTATGTCAACTAATCGGTTCTTGTATTAACACGATCTTGAAATGGTCTTCATTCCCCCCCTGGAAACACTGAAATTCCCCCCTGGGGGGGGGGGGATTCCCCACCGGTTGAGAACCACTGTCCTAGACAATACTTAATAGAACGAGGCCTGCAGATAACTCAAGGTTCATATTCTGGGGTTATTGAAGATAGAAGAGGATGGGGCTCTACTTCTTTTGTTAGAGATGGGGCATGCACTACAGTGATCTCCCACTCCCTTCAAAAATATATGACACGGAGGTCAATTGGACTAAAATGTTTACTTCTCCTTGACGTGGGGGAGGGGGTGTAAATTACAAGTCGGAGTGGATTCGCCTGATGGTGAAGGACACTGGTAATAGACAAAGTTAATCCACACGCAAAAATCAGTCCAGTGCACAAAAAGTAGTAGCACGTAAATGGACTATCTTGAATTCAAAGCGAGCGAATGCAAACAAAAAAAAAATATATATATATATATATATATATATATATATATCTTGAGAGACTTGATTCGTTTTACTTGTTTGGTAAGGAAATGCTTAACTTTCAACGCCACATCAAGTGAGGTGATTTAATAATTTAAACGTTGATGTCCTCGAAATTTTACAGAATTGACTTGAGGTGAGTCAAGAAACAACATCACAGCACTCGGGGCAATGCCAAACGTTCTCAGTCCTCATCTCTTTAACAGCCAGCGTAGAGTCCCAAGACGAATGGTAATAGCAACAGTGAGAATATGTCCGTCTGGTCTTTCCTCGGAGTTGTGAGTGTCGGCCTGGTCCTCTGATCACTCCCTGCAGCACCATTCTCTCCAGGCCCTGATGGTCTATCTGTTCTTCTGCACTATACACACGATCCCAAAATGGCACCGACCATGTCTGCTTTAGCATGCACCAGTACCGTACCGAGCAGAGCAGATCCAGCCAACATGACCGCCTGTTGTAATTTTACACCGATCATATTTTATTTCAACTGATATTTCTTCTAGTCAGAATGCACAGCCCACGATGTCATTAGCTTGACTAGAGAAAGCATTCTATGGCCTTGACATGTCACTTTGAAAAGAACACACATAATAAAATGGCGGACTGTGTATACAAGAATCGCTCTAATTTCGCAAAAGGGGAAGTAAAAAATTTTAACAGGCTTGGAATTATACTACCACGTTTTCGGAGAAAATGTGAAACATGGGCAAATTATCATTTTAATGTTTGGCTACTACAAGAATATCTGAAACATACATGGGCAAACTGTCATTTTAATGTTTGGCTCCCACATGAATATCTGAGACATACATGGGCAAATTGTCATTTTAATGTTTGGCTAGCACAAGAATATCTGAAACAAACATGGGCAAATTGTCATTTTAATGTTTGGCTCCCACAAGAATATCTGAAACAAACATGGGCAAACTGACATTTTAATGTTTGGCTCCCACAAGAATATCTTAAACATACATGGGCAAACTGTCATTTTAATGTTTGGCTCCCACAAGAATATCTGGGACATACATGGGCAAACTGTCATTTTAATGTTTGGCTCCCACAAGAATATCTGAAACATACATGGGCAAACTGTCATTTTAATGTTTGGCTCCCACAAGAATATCTGGGACATACATGGGCAAACTGTCATTTTAATGTTTGGCTCCCACAAGAATATCTGAAACATACATGGGCAAATTGTCATTTTAATGTTTGGCTCCCACAAGAATATCTGAAACATACATGGGCAAACTGTCATTTTAATGTTTGGCTCCCACAAGAATATCTGGGACATACATGGGCAAACTGTCATTTTAATGTTTGGCTCCCACAAGAATATCTTAAACATACATGGGCAAATTGTCATTTTAATGTTTGGCTCCCACAAGAATATCTTAAACATACATGGGCAAACTGTCATTTTAATGTTTGGCTCCCACAAGAATATCTGGGACATACATGGGCAAACTGTCATTTTAATGTTTGGCTCCCACAAGAATATCTGAAACATACATGGGCAAACTGTCATTTTAATGTTTGGCTCCCACAAGAATATCTGAAACATACATGGGCAAATTGTCATTTTAATGTTTGGCTAGCACAAGAATATCTGAGACATACATGGGCAAATTATCATTTTAATGTTTGGCTCCCACAAGAATATCTGAGACATACATGGGCAAATTATCATTTTAATGTTTGGCTCCCACAAGAATATCTGAAACAAACATGGGCAAACTGACATTTTAATGTTTGGCTCCCACAAGAATATCTTAAACATACATGGGCAAACTGTCATTTTAATGTTTGGCTCCCACAAGAATATCTGAGACATACATGGGCAAACTGTCATTTTAATGTTTGGCTCCCACAAGAATATCTGGGACATACATGGGCAAACTGTCATTTTAATGTTTGGCTCCCACAAGAATATCTGAAACATACATGGGCAAACTGTCATTTTAATGTTTGGCTCCCACAAGAATATCTGAAACATACATGGGCAAACTGTCATTTTAATGTTTGGCTCCCACAAGAATATCTGAGACATACATGGGCAAATTGTCATTTTAATGTTTGGCTAGCACAAGAATATCTGAGACATACATGGGCAAATTGTCATTTTAATGTTTGGCTAGCACAAGAATATCTGAGACATACATGGGCAAATTGTCATTTTAATGTTTGGCTAGCACAAGAATATCTGAGACATACATGGGCAAATTGTCATTTTAATGTTTGGCTCCCACAAGAATATCTGAAACAAACATGGGCAAACTAACATTTTAATGTTTGGCTCCCACAAGAATATCTGGGACATACATGGGCAAACTGTCATTTTAATGTTTGGCTCCCACAAGAATATCTTAAACATACATGGGCAAACTGTCATTTTAATGTTTGGCTCCCACAAGAATATCTGAAACATACATGGGCAAACTGTCATTTTAATGTTTGGCTCCCACAAGAATATCTGAAACATACATGGGCAAACTGGCATTTTAATGTTTGGCTCCCACAAGAATATCTGAAACATACATGGGCAAAATTGTCGCACTATAATGCAATAAGAGATAGGCGTGGCTGAGAGGTTTCGTGCGCCCACATTTAAACTTCCTGTGCGCTGTCGACGGGGTGGTGTGTTATTTCCCTACACTCGTTATTTAGATTTACACGTTGACTTCTCGTTCAGAAAGCAATGGCAAACTACTGATCGTAAACTTGCCTAGTAAATCAACCTGGGGTTAATCGCAAAGTCCTGCACAGGTCAATCAACTTTGAGATAATTCAATATTTCTATTAACCAAACTCACGGGGCTAGTGTATTTGGTGGCCCTCCGTGGTGGATTTGTTAACCCGCTTGCCTCGCGCTACGAAGGCCGTGGGTTCATATCGGGACTTTGTCATTTGGTTCATATTTGATTCATGTCCAGAATATGATCCTCTGTGACATATATACGCGGAGGTGAGTGGTTTCGAGGTATGGTGTCCGCCTCGAGTGCTGGAGGTCCCGGGTTCAAGCCCCGGTAAGGGCCGGGATTTTTTCACGTGGACTTTTAGTAACAAAATGTCCCCTGGTCTCTGGGTAGTGAGATCGGACGCCCGTGTGTATTGTTGTGCACGTAAAAAATCCCTTGGCAGTTGGAAATCGAAAAAGAGTAACCTAACGGCGCAGCCCGGGCAAAGTTTCGAGTTAAAAATCTACCCAAAGTATTTCAGCATCCTCGCCGGTGCTACAGAATTCGCGCACTGATCTGAGATTTTTCCGGATTCAGGATTGAGTTAGGAGTAGAACGTGGCACTTATGGGTTACACCCGTTGCCGTGATGTTGATCCGTCAACTCAACTAAACTAGAGAGAGTGTCTGTGGCGAAGTGGTCAAGCCATCTGACTCGGGCTCCGAAGGTTGTGGGTTCTATTCCGGGCCGCGTTCTTCGGTTCACGGGTGCATTTTTTCGGAGAGTTCGTGCTTTGGGCGACGCTTTCCGCGCTGCGGAAAGAGACTGAGCCGTATGGGATAAAAACCCGGTGCAGTGAAGTCGACCCTGTTGACTTGTAAGCGACTAAACTAAACTGGTTCATGTCACAGCTTGGTAGGACAAAACATGAGAGTAAACACCTAGGTAACGGAGCTCATAAACCCTGGAAGGCAATCCATCTAGAATTCTAGATGAAGGACCCACCGAATGCCAAGCCACCACTGCCTTGTGAGAGTTCCTGTAAGAATAAAGGCTAGGAAAACAAAACCCGGCAGAAAATGTGGGAAGGCAGAGTCCACAAGACCGAGAAGGCAATCTACTTATGGGAGGCATCCAGAAAAGAAACCTCAACCGTCGAAATGAGATGCTGGCCCAAGTTGCACGGGATTAGAAAGCAGACATCTACATACTACAATCGATGTGTATATGTATACACCACGCATGGCAAAGGTTGATCGAAGAAGAAGAAGAAGAAGAAGAAGAAGAAGAAGAAGAAGAAGAAGAAGAAGAAGAAGAAGAAGAAGAAGAAGAAGAAGAAGAAGGGAAGAGGAGGAGGAGGGGGAGAAGGACGAGGAGGTTTACTAGTGCGATGTAGTTGTTTTTTTTTCCAGAGACATCTGGGGGTTGTCGCTGAAGCTATGGGATTCGTTCCCTTTGCAACGCTCTAGGCGGGCTGCCCTGCGGAAAGAATACTGAGACTATGGGATAGAACCCGATGAGGCGAAGTTGACCCTCTTGCCTTTAACCCCGTTATTATATTTAGTTGAGTGTTTAAACGATCGCTTCCGTTTCCTGCTTATACCTCCGCAAATTGAGGGTCTCCGTGGAGAAGTAGCTAAGCCGTATGCCTCGTAGCTGTAGGGTGGATTCCGGATTCCGCTATTCCGTTCGCGGGTGCAGTTTTCTTGAAGACTCCTGTGTGTCGTCGCTGGAGCTATGGAGTTCGTGCTTTCGGGCACGCCTTCGGCAGACACCCCCCCCCCTCCCCCAATCCCTTTTTCGCGGAAAGAGAGGGATCGTTATGGGGTAAACCTGGTGCTATGAAGCCGATCCGCTTGCCTTAAAACCTCCATCTAAACCTCCGCAAATACTCCCTCCCACTCCATAGAACACACAAAGAGAATTTCAGCACTGTGCACGATTTCCGTAGAACTGGTGGAGGAATAAATGTAGGTATATTAGAATTAAACATGCTCTAAAGTAGTGGTTCTCAGCCGTTTTTGGCCCATGCACCCCATCATTATATATTCAGAATATCATTTCTCCCTCCCCCCTTTCGTATTTCCTCCCTATAAATTCCCCACCCACCCCCTTTTTTTTTTTTTACACAGTATACGTAAAAATGGTAGCTAAATTTAATAACACATACTAGAAGTCTAGAAGAACAAGTCTAGACGTCTACATAAAACGTGATTTGCGTACTTACGTGATAAAACGAAATTCAGAAGGGCGAGAAGTACAGCACCGTAAAGTATGGAGAGAAAAAACAATAGCGTGTAATCGGTTCTTGTATTGACGCGATCTTGATTCCCCCCTTCCCCTGGAAACCTTAAAATTCGCCGGGGGGGGGGGGATTTCCCCACCGGCTGAGAACCACTGCTCTAAAGGATCCGAAGTGTTTTGTCTTCACATATTCTAGCCCAAGACATATAAGGTATGGTGGCCAGATCTATTCCTCTTCGCTTGTCCTTCCCATAAAATTGCCTGGTGCACATTTTATGTGACTATGTCACTTTTGTGAGCGGGTTTTGTCATTTGAAATGCACTCTTGACGGTGACCACCACAGATGCCACCAAATACCCACTGTTGTGGCAACACTCGTCCCACATGATGTTTGCGCCTTGTAAATAGGCTCTCATCTATCTCGACAGTGGTATTTGGTCCTCCGATTACTACGGGATTGACTACGGCATCACCATCTGTCCTGACGCTGTCAGCGATACCACCATGATGACATGATTATGAGAACAGCGTCTAGCATAATGTCAGATGCCATGATGCTGCTGCAGGAAAGCAACGCTACTCTGCTTGTCGTGGACAGCTGCTGCTGCTGCTGCTGCCAGTTCCAGAAAACTCATAATGATGAGACAGACACACAGACACACACGCAGTCACACAGAAACGGTTGCCAAAGCCACAGAAAGACTGTGGCGCAATTGAAACGCACTGACACGCACTGTACCCGAACACAGAGGAGATCGCCGTCAGTGCTAAATATAGCTGGTGACCCTAAATATAGCTGGTGACGTTTGTTTGGGGTGAATTAACAGAAAAGTACCCGAATGGGAGATAGAGGGCAAAAGAAGAAGAAGTGGCCATTTCAGCCTGCTCTTCGAGTTAATTTGAGTCTAGAAATGACACCACATCACTCGGGGCATTCCCATCCGTACACATCTTCAACAGCCAGCAAAGAGTCCCAATAATAATGCTCTTTTATATTTTAATGAGGAGCAACTGGCCGAGTGGCTTAGAATGCCGCGTTCTCCTTTGAGAGACCCGGGTTCGATTCCTCGGTAAGGTGTGGATTTTGTTCTGTCGGGGAAAAAATAAAATCCTAACCTGCACAATTCGCAGCGACTGCAGTATCCAGGCGGCCTTAATTCCTCAGGCTCAAGACCCGCCCGCGCCTCCTGTCCTATACTGCAAGGTACTATAGGCAGCAAATGACAGTTTATTTGTTGTTGTTGTTTTTTTCTAATAATAATATATTCATAATCACGATGTTCTCCAATGTCTCTTTTCTCATTATATGACTAAAAATGTATCCAGAAAAGAAGCTTCAACCAACAAAGTCGGAATGTGAGCCTAAATGGCACGGGACTTAAAAGCAAGCCTCTACGCACTAAAATGTTGTTATGTACCACCCTGCTTGAGACCCTTGCTGGAACAGACGTATAGCAAACGTTGATAGAAGATGAAGAATGTATAGCACCAAAGGAACTGTCTGTCTCATCTTAGTGTTGCGTGATGCGCTCTACTTTCATTAACCTCTTCCAGGCAAGTTATTCTTTCATTCCAAGGTATAAATGTAGGTCAGCATGGCCGAATGGATAAGAACGTGTGTTCTTAAACATCCGGTGTGCTGAGGTCGAGGTAAGGGGTTCAACCCCTACACCGGACAGTTGGACTAAAATGTTGACCTATCGTCCTTGACTTGAGGACGTAAATTACAAGTACCTCTGAAGTCGGAGTAGGTTTGCCTGATTGCGAGGGTCACTGTTAATAGATAAAGCAAATCCACATGCAACATTCAGTCCAGCATTACTAGAAGTAGTGCGTTTAGACTATGCTTGAGTTCAACACGAGTGAGCGCAAAAAAAAAAAAAAACAACAACAAACAAACAAAATTCCAAGGTATTGCAGCAATCGTCTCAGAAACCACATCGGAGCTTCCTCCAAGCTCTTTCTAATTTGTTCGTTCGCATTCCAAGCAAGATCAACTGCTATACAGAAGCACAGGTTCCATATAAAATGCCAGTACTCTCAATAAAAGTACCATAATATATAAAATACTTTTCATCTTCATCTTCTGAAATGTAGCTTTGCTTGGCTTCCATCCGTCCATCATGTGCCATGCCGGTAAGCGTGGGCGGTCATGTTCTGCCATCTCACTCGATCACCAGAGTCGTGGATCAGCTCCGTATTCCTGTCTCGACCATGCTTGCTTGGCCTATTCTGCTCTTAATCTCTGACACGCATCTCCATTCAGATATTCCACTGCCCCCAAATATCTGAATACATACTGATATATTACAGACATTTTAAGAAGCCGCATACACGATTGGTTGGTTTGGATAATCATGGGTTCCTCCAGATATTGACAGAAATATAGGACACTGGGAAACCCCTAGCCCCGTTCAAGAAACCAGATAAGTGCTGATCTCATATCGACCCAAGACCCATAAAATTCGTACCGGATAATTTCCAGAATAATCTGGAGCGTGTCTAGTAAGGTCTTGTGACTAGGGCTGTAACTGGTCTTATATAATATTATTATGCTGGGACCAAGTATATTTGAAGGCCTTGTACTTACCAGCCATACAGAAGTATCTACCATAGAATTACCTTTACTTTATTCTAAGCATCATCATCATCATCATGATCATTAATCGAATTACCACCTCTTCACAACACTTGTTCTTTACAAACCCATATTGTTCTTCTCCTATTTCGGGTTGTATTTTCTTCCTAACTCTTTGCATGATAATTCTCAGCAGAATCTTCGTATTGTGGTTCATTATACTAATTGTTCTATGTTGATAGCATTCCATGGCTCCTGATTTCTTCGGAATTGCAATAAATAAAGAATTACATAATTCAGGAGGTATGTCTCCAGTATCGTATATTGCGTTCAGCAGTCTGGTGACTTGGTCTATTCCATATTCTTCTAAGGACAATGCTCACTCGGGTGATGTGATTATCTACACAGATGGTTCGGTGTCAAGAGGTGAGAGTAGTGGCTGGGGGTTCATAGCCAAAGCTAATGGTCGACGTTTGGTGCAGGAGAGCCTGGGGTATGATACCACATCATCCAGCTTAAGAATGGAGGTGGGGGAAGTCACTGCGGCTCTCCGCTGGATGGAGAATACGACACACACACATCGTGATTGTAACTGACTCAGAAAGCATGCTGACGAGGGTGAGGATGGGCAGCATTCGTGCAGAGTGGATTGCTTCTCTTCGGAGGTCACGGGTGACAAGCATCGCCTGGATCTTTTCTCCGGAGCATGCCGATGTGCTGGGAAATGAACAGGCGGACAGATTGGCTGGCTCTGCAGAACTTGGTGGAGTATTGATACATGGCAAGGCAGACGTGGTTGCGGCCTTGTGGGAGCACGTGTATACCTCAGAGGAGCAAATGGATTACCATGGTCTGGCAAGAATGAGACAGCGAGGAGTGACGAAGGGATCTGGCCGACGCTCAACGCTCAGAGGACAGGCAAGACGGACATATAATCAGATTGCTACTGGTACTATTGATGTTGGAGCTCTTCGCTGGCTGCTGAAGATTGGTACTGAGCGCTTATGGGAATGCCCCGAATGCTGTGATGTCGATTCCTAAATCAATCAATCAATCAATCTTCTAAGGCGTTGATAATTTCTACTGTGATGTTATCTGTACCCGGGGTCTTGCCAGTTTTCATATGGTTAAGAGCATTCTGAATCTTGCATTTCTATCTTCAAAATTCCTTCCATATCTTCTATATTTCTGAAAATATTTTCACTATACAGGGAAAACAGATCTGGAGACATAACACATCCCTGTCTCACATCTCTTTTAAAAGGCTGATATTGACCTACTGCGCGGCCTTTGGCAGACTGTACAAGAATGTATGGGACAGAAATGGAATAAGCCTGCAAACAAAGCTATAAGTCTATAAAGCAGTTGTATTATCCACACTGCTATATGCCTGTGAAACATGGACTGTTTATCAGTGACATGCTAGGAAATGAAACCACTTCCACACAGTCTGCCTTAGGAAGCTATTGAAGATTAAATGGCAAGACAAGATCCCTGACACTAAAGTTCTGGAAAGGACGTCCATGCCCAGTACCCACACTCTACTAATGACGTTTGATTCGCTGGAATGGTCATTTAACTCGTATGCCAGATTACAGGCTCCCTAAACGAATTTTTTACGGCGAGCTGCGTTGAGGTAAACGCTCCCAAGGCGGCCAGAGAAAACGCTTTAAAGACACTCTGAAAATCTCACTGAAAGCTTTTGGAATTCATCTTAACACCTGGGAGACTGCTGCTAAAGACCGTAATTCGTGGCGTGCATCAATACATAAGGGTGCAGTCACTTGTGAAGCAACCAGGACTGCAAGATCTGTGAAGACAAGGCTATACAGAAAAAACACTGCAGGAGGTCCTCCTGGAACTCAAGCATTCTTTGCCCACATTGTCAAAGAACATTTCGAGCCAAAATATCAGCCATCTTAGAACTCACGGCTCCATACTTTCAACCCCATGGATGAAATGAATGGTCATCATCATTCTTGATGGACAAACAACATATCGTTATCAATTCTGATGGCAGCTTGTTGTTTCCAATATATGTTTATTACAAGTCTAAGGTCTTTTCCTTCAATGTGTAGATCTTCAAGCATCGTTTATCATGTCGGCATGCCTCACTTTATCGAAAGCTTTGTGTAGTCAATAAAGCAAAGATATAGATCTTTGTTTACTTCTCCATCCATCATGTGCCATGCCGGTAAGCGTGGGCGGTCATGTTCTGCCATCTCACTCGATCAACAGAGTCGTGGATCAGTTCCGTGTTTTTGTCTCGACCATGCCACAAGGCCAAGCCATCCAGATACTTGTTTCTAGGTCTTCCCCTTGGTCTGTTCCCCTCGATCTTACCAGTTGTCACCAAGTTCTCCAAATCATTTCTTCTCATAACATGCCCAAAAAATTGTGACTGTCTACGTCGAATGTCTCTGATCAGTTTACGATCTTCATTTGTTTCTTGAAGGACTTGTTCATTGGTCTTTCTGGCTGTCCATGGTATTCTTTGCATTTTCCTCAGAAACCACATTTCTACAGCCATCAGATGTTTTTCAGCCTGGCTGCTCATTGTCCAAGCTTCACAGCCATATAAAAGTACAGGTTCTATGTAGCATCTCAACACTCTTTTTCTCGTTTCAATTGACATCTTTTTATTGGTCAGTATGTTTTTCATCTTGCTAAAGGCTACTTTTGCCATGGCGATTCTTGTTCTAATCTCTTCAAGGCATCTCCCATCAGATGTTATTACTGTTCCGAGGTAATTGTACCTATTCACTTGTTGAAGAATATTCCCATTTACTTGTATATTACACTGTGGTATTTCGTTCTTCTTAGTGACGACCATAATCTGTGTCTTTTTACAATTTAATTCTAACCCTTGTTGTTCACTGTGTGTAACAACCGCATCTACTAAATTTTGCAGGTCCTGTTCATTGTCTGCAATCAAGACTGTATCATCTGCATATCTAATGTTATTGATGCATCGTCCCCCAATGTTGATTCCTTCCATATTTTCAATATTTCTGAAAATATTTTCACTGTACAGGGAAAACAGATCTGGAGACATTACACATCCCTGTCTCACACCTCTCTTAATAGGCTGATATTGGCTTACTTCATTATCAACTCTTATGGCAGCTTGTTGTTTCCAATATATGTTTTTTACAAGTCTAAGGTCTTTCCCATCAATTTGTAGATCTTCAAGCATCCTTATCATGTTGACATGTCTCACTTTATCAAAAGCCTTTGTGTAGTCAATAAAGCACAGGTGTAGATCTTTGTTTACTTCTATAGAACGTTAAATTACTGTTCGCAGTATATACACAGCATTTACTCTGCCCTTGTTTCTACAAACCCACATTGTTCTTCTCCTATTTCGGGTTGTATTCTCTTCCTAACTCTTTGCATGATAATTCTCAGCAGAATCTTCGTGATGTGGCTCATTATACAATGTAACAGAGAAATGAAAACTGGTTACCATAAAAATGTTACAGGTTAAGAGATTAATGGTTAAAAAGCAATAACAACGAAACAGATACATAGAAGCCAGCAGGAATACTATAAATACAACCAACCACAACGAGGATAGCAATTTTAAAATAAACGTTCACAAACTACTTGATAAGGAAACATATATAAGAAAATAGGTTAAAATACAGTCGCAAAGAAAACCCTAACAAATGCCGTTCGCAGATGAGAGAACGGAAACAACGATTAGCACAAGCCAGTGAAACTCGAAACGGAAAATGTTTATAACTACGCATGACCAAAACAGAAAGGAAACATTGCAAGCCACAAACACCTCACTTGTACCCAACGCTGAGCGACAAGGAAACTCGTTTTCCCCTACACTAGGGCAGCCTGAAGGATGTGGTTTCTTTGAGGCTAGATCGTAACAGCGCCCGACATGGCACATGACATTGATAACAACCTCTTTCTGTAAAATATGCCTTTGGGTTGATGTGTCCTATCAAGAGGCATCCTAAATCCTCACATCATGTTTGGGGGGGGGGGGGGGGAGTAATTTCTCTTCTACTCCTTTCTACCGCTTCTTCTTTCTTTTCCCCTCTTGATACTCCACGTGGCGTGTAGTCCTCACAACCACCCATTGTAAGCCCTTTGTTGGCCTGTTCATATTTGTTTGGATGTTGGTTGATGATTTTTCCACTGTGTGAGGTAGCCAGTCTTAAACCAACTCTCTTTAGTGGTCTTTTACGACATGCACCGAAAGTCAACGGAGGTTACTATTCTTTAGTTTCCCTTTGAGGCCCCAGTAACACACGGCCGCTTGTCTCTTCTGCTTGTCTCATGTCCCCGAGTTGAGCTCAGATTATTCCTTACAACGCAGCACCGGTAGAGTGAAGGTAGAGGTTCAGCATAATACTCTATCTTTCCATCTGTTGTCTTTATCTGCTATTTTGTGGATTTTAGATGTACTATTTGGAACACTTTAGAGCCAAGGGCTTTGTTCATACCTTCAAATATTTGCCTACGATTCCCTGTTTGTGCCGCTACTGGGATGACCTCAGTTAGCTGAGGGTTTTAAAATGGGTTTGTAAATGGCAAGAGAATCGGTTTTATTGCACCGGGTTTTATCCCAAATGGCTCAGTATCTTTCCGAAAGGTGTCCTGCCGAAAGCGTGGCACAAAGCACGAACTACTCCCCAGCGACAACACCCAGAAGTCTCCGAGAACATTGCACCCGTGAACCAAACGACATGGCTAGAAATCGAACTACAACCTTCGGAGCGCGAGGCAAGAGGTGTAACCACTTGGCCACGGAGACTCCCTACTTAACTGGAGGAAACGATGGGGCAATGGCTTGACGCGCTTGCCTGCCGATTGGTCATGTGTTCGAATCCCCTTCCAGTAAGATGTATTGTTTTTTCATTTACCTGGGCTCCTGGGTCGACCCAGCTTAAACTGGACACCATGATATTTCCTGGAAAGTAAAGGCGGCCGACATGAAAGTTATCACATCATCAATTGAGTGTCGATTGGTCTAAAAAATATGAGGCTAACCACATATTGTTATACACAATGCTTCTCGTGGTTAGTTAGTTAGTTAGTTAGTTAGTTAGTTAGTTAGTTAGTTAGTTAGTTAGTTAGTTAGTTAGTTAGTCGACAGATCATCCTCATTGCACATCGAACCATTCAGTCCAAAAGTGCTCGGATCCCCTCCTCAGCAAATCCCGCAGCGTGAAGCGGCTAACGACGCCAGTTCTGTGTTGGTTTATCAGTCTTCTTTAGCTTCCTGCGTAGTGTTCTTGTTTCTTGTGGTATGAATGGGGATTCATTAATTGTTTACTAAGCCTTTATCTAGTATTCAGCTGTGCTACGTCGAGCGATTTGTGTTCTTTTCCTTTGGCAGTAATTTGCCACAAGAACGCGGCTGGCGCCACCTTGCGCTTCACGATCAGCAAGATTCTGGACTTCGTGGACTTGAAGTTGATTGGAGCATGTGCGGACAGGGCTCTATTCGGGTGCCAGGCTAGTAGTGTCTTCCACGAAGGCTTTCAGCGGAGACATCCTGTGCTCCCCGCTGAGTTTCGGATCTTGTGCGTAACCGGCCAGAATGATCTGCATGACCAAAACGAAAAGTATTGGCAAAATCGTACACACTATTTCTTTACCAACCATAAGGTAGATCCATTTATCTTGAAAGCCTGGGTCGAGAAATGCTGTGCCAAGCCTGAGAAGTATTAGTATTACTTTAGCATTATCGTGATCTCCTCGGATATGTAATACGTTCTAAGGACCTGTCATAGCAATTGGTAGGGCAGTGACCCACGCAAGCTGGTGGGCCACTGACTCATGCGCGTTTGTGGGATACTGACTTTTGCGCGTTGGTGGAAGAATTGGCCCATACGCGTGGGTTATATCGAGCCATATCACGTGGAGGTTTGACTTCTCCGATTTCGCTCCTCTCTGGAAAGCTATCCAGATCATGATGGGATGTTCGACGCATTCAGAGATCCTTGTGATCATAATTTTTACAGTTCTTACTAAGTACTTGTTTTTCATTAAGTACGTTGTGACTCTACAAACTATGACTGAGAAGAATATGTTATTCCCAGCTTTCAGAAAAAAGATCGGCACAAAGTTGATATACTGCACGAGTCTTGCTTTTTGGGTGTGTAGATTCCGTTGGCATTTTTCCCCCACTCTGCTCTTGTGCCTCAACACAGGTTTTGGCATCTGGTCAAGTCTTTTCAGATCGTTAAACATCGTTTTTGTATGTGTTGTTTGTCCATCGAGAACGATGATGACCATTCATTTCATCCAGTGGGGTTGAAAGTATGGAGCCGTGAGTGACATCACTCATTATATGGGACCCATTGGGACGATATGCTGCCTTGCAGCGGGATTTCTTTACTCTGCCACTATATCATTCCCCACCCCCGAACGGTGGTTTGATACTGAAACCAACCACTGGTTTCTCCGGCCTTAAGAAACCTTCCATTTCACCTAGTGTGACCTCTCTGGCTGCCTTAATACGTTTTCACCAGATGCATCTCATTCTCGATGAAGAGGATGCCAAATCGTGACTGTTCGAACAAATCTCTTTTAAATTAGAATAATTCCTTAAAGAATTTATCTCGTACCTTCTGAATTCTCTGCACATTTCTGCAGAACAGTTTTTATTGCTAAAATAAAATGCGGGGTTTCTCCCACCTCAATCCTTAGCATCCTTATGTCATCCCGGCGCGTCACGAGGAATTTCCCCTTGTGCGCCAGAAATAGTAAACGGCGATGACAGGGAAGTGATTCACCGCACGGCCAAGGGCAAAGATGGCGGAGAGACAGCGGACTGTGCTCATTGGGCTCCTGCAACTAGATGGAAATGGAGAATGCGCTGACTGTGGCGAAAAAAGTAAGTTTTTATTTACACATGTAATGTCTTACATTAATGCAATTCATAATTGTGATTGGAAAGTAATTTCTTGTATATATGAACAACAGAGCTTAAAGTGAGAAATATGTCGAAGTCGAACTGTTATTTTTTTTTTAAACCAAGAGCACTGACTCATGTCGTGTTTGTCGTCTCACTCCGTGATAATAAATAGAGTTTAACGGCCGCTATGGCTATTACTATTTATTACTATTAGATTACTCTAGACTTTTATTATGGCGCTAACGATGTTATTAATGACACCATACTAATAGAATCATTAGTAAAGGAAAGTGACTTATTAATTCGAGTTGCCAACACTCATGCAACTGGTTCTTCCTGACCCTGGTGGGAAATTTCCAAGTCGATAGTTGATTTATTGTCTTTCTGCGTGTTGCCGTTGCCATAACATTAGTCATAAGCACACAAACCATGTTGACTCACTGTCTGCCGTTCACAGACATTTTGTCCATTTTCTTGTTTTGTGAGGGAAAATTGTTTTAAGTACATATGTGATATTTGTGCATCAAAGGTTTTAAAATTATATAAATAATATAATTATTATTACTTTATCAAATTTAGTGGCTAGATAAAATATTATTTTTGACTTTGTCAGTTATTGCCACTAAGAGTTTTGTCAGCTGGGGAGGGTGATCATGCTGCGCCACAGCCCCTGTTCAGCAGATTGTATGATCTCATGTGTTAATTATTATAATGCTATATTTCATGCCAGCCATGGTGAAAAGCTGTCTCCAGTAGCCACAGTGAAGATAATTTTCAAAAGCATCCCGCTCCAAGATTGTTTGTGTAAAATTGGCAAAGATGAATTGATAGAGGTGACTGGTAGTACATGAAGGATTATTAAAATTACCATGCATGATGAATTATTTATCAATATCACTGCAGAAGACAGTGGACATGCCTGAAAAAATAGCAGGAACACTGTCTCTTGCCCTGATGGAGATTATTGTCATCATATGAAACAACTAGATAAGTTTGACATTGAGGAAGTAGCACAGAGCTTCAGCACAAACATACAGAATACCACAATGCCAATTAACTGGCTTCACCTGTGACCACCGCTTACACCCAAAATAAATGTAGCATAGTTCAGTAGCTGTCATACCTTTACAAAATTTCTGCAAAGTTATCAGAGAAGATAGTAGCAAAGTGGTTAATGTCCCATTTAGAACAGGCACAGATCTTACCAAACACCTTTTGTAGTTACAGACCAGGTTGGGAGGTATGGGGGAAGTGCTGGATGTTTTGCTTATGTGTACAAAGGGTTCCAGCGTAAGCATGAGACAGTTGCTATGAAAGTTGACCTATAGCATGTCCACAGCAATAAACTACACCATGTCATGAGGAGTGGAGCGACCCCCTGACTGGTGAACTCAATAGCAGTGACCTTGATGGAGAGATCAGTTGCATTTCACCTGGGAATACGGACATCAGAACCCATGCACATTGCCCAGGATTCCCACAGGGCTCTCCGTTGTGATGATTCTGATTAGCTTAAATTCAGTCCCACAGGACCAGGATAAATGCCAGTATGTGTTGCTGATGTTCCTATTTATAGGCCTGATTCAGACATGAATTGAGCAGAGTATTACAGGAGACAGCGCATAAAGCCTGTCATTTTTTTAAAGAGACCAGCTCAATTGTGAATCCTCATAAGGCATGTGATATGTGGTGCCCCTTGAATATTGCCATAGTAAAAGCCAATCTCCCTCTTGTGTATTTCAATAGGTAAATATTGACAGAAATGACAGGCTGAAAAAAACTGGGTATAACTTTTGACCACAGGCTGTCATAAAAATACCACATTGATACCACTATGCTGCGAGGCAAGTGGGGATTGGCAGCACTGAGCACCCTTGGCAGATAATGTGGGGAGTGGTGTGTTCGGAGAGGAGAGCTGGAAATAAGGCAGCTGATAGAGAATATCTCTGGAGATGATTTAAATACCAATTGATTAGTAAAATTAGTGGAGTGAAATGAGAGACTCGGATGATGCTTCATAGCTAGATGGAGGAACAAGACCATTATAGAACAGAATGAAGCATATTCAAACACATCATCCAGCATAAACATGGAAGTGTGGGTTATCTTTGTGGCTCTGAGATGGCCTTCAGTAAGGTAGTCATTAACATTACTCACAGTCAATATGCCACACAAGGTTCAGCTCTCAATCCCTTAATTGCCATTTTTGCTACCTCATTCAATCCCTACCTTGTTGTCTGTCCTATTTCTATTGATTCCTTGCTTGCTCATTCAAATCTAATCCTTTCCTAGCTGTTTTTCTTACTTAGTTCAACCAGTCTCTTGTTCTAACTAGTCTCTGTCCTAGAAAAATGTTAACTATTAGAAAAGCAACTCACAAAAGAATATTTGTATGTATATGTCTTACATGGATATAGTCAAGGAAAATCCACATTAATTTTCTCAAGGATACGAGGAGCCAAAAAGCTTTATTTATGGGGTCTCATGTTTAAAATACTGAATACCAGCATTTAGACTGAATAATATGACAGTTTTCATGGAAATTCTTCTTCTTTCGTTCGCTTGAAATATGTCTATATCTGCAATGTCGTCTCTTGCATGAATTGAACTGTTTTTTTTCAGTTCACACAGTGGTCCATAGAGTTCTTCCACTGTCGTCTCTCTAGGCCAGAAGGTTTGCCTAGATATGTTATATTTTGGGCAGTCTTGGAGTATGTGCTCTGCTGTCTGCGATGCCAATCCACATGTGCACATGGCTGTTTCACCAATCTTGAATTTTGTATACATGTGGTTGCGTAATCTATTGTGTCCTGTTCTGAGGCGCAGAATAATGACTTGTTCTGGTCTGTCCATAATGTGGTAGTCATCTTGAGCAGGTTTTGGTGGCTTTCTGACTGATTTGATCATTCTTTTCTTTTGGTGGTATGTAACGGGCACATCAGGCTGTTCCTCTTTGGCTCCTTCCTTAGCCAATTGATCAGCTCTGTCGTTTCCGGGTACTCCACAGTGGGATGGTATCCACTGTATGGTGACTTTATGCTGACTGCTAAGTTCAGAAAGTAGTGTCCTTAGTACTGGCAATTTCCCAGAGAGGAGCGCCTCGAGTACTGATTTTGCATCTGTTAGTAGCACCACAGGTTGAGTACCATTGCTGTTATTTAGTAATTTCTCTGTTGCTATCTTGATTGCCTCAATTTCGGCATCATAGTTATGGCAGTACTTTCCTGTCGGTACTCTGGCTGTGTCCCTAGTATTATTTGGGTATTCTATGTACACTCCCGCTCCTCCATTTCGAACAGCATTTTGTGCTGACCCATCTGTGTAGACTCGGATCCAGAGGTCCTGTGGGTATTCTTCATCAAGGAAGCTGAGAGTGGCTGTTCTGCGCTGCACACTGTCAAATATTCCTCTCACTTTTGTCTGGATTTGTAACGATAGTCTATGCTCATCTTTCCATGGAGTTCGCTCTGGAATAGTTGTTAGGGGGATACCAACTGTGGGCAGATCAGTGGTTTCTCTGCAGAGTCGTTTGGCCTGGTGGATAAAACTACTTCTTTTCAACCGCCCCATAGCTAGGTTTTCAAATCTGTTCTTCATAGGGTGGCCTGGCAAGCTGAGGAACTTTTCTGCTTGTATTAGCGTTTTCGTATCTCTGCGCTCACTCAGTGCCTGTGTCCTCCCCATCTTCTCCATTTCCACTATAGGGGTTGATCTCATCCCTCCTGTGGTGACTCTAAGTGCTTGATTTTGCACCTTGTCCAGCTCTTGTAGTGTGGTATTTGATGCTGAACACCACGCAGTTGACCCATATTCCAGGTGTGGTCGTATGCTCTGTTGGTAAACTTTGCTAAGTATTTTCGTACTGGCTCCCCATGTGGTTCCACTTAGCTTTCTCAGGATGGCTATTTTCCTTCTGGCTTTTGCTACTGCTTTGTTGATGTGCTTTCTCCATGTCAGCTTGCCATCAAATGTTACTCCAAGGTATGTTGGTTCTTTATCTTCTCTTAGGGGTGTTCCATTTATCTGGATGATCCCTGCCTTTTGTTTTGGAGAGAGGGTAAATAGGGTTGTGCTGCACTTGTCAGTGTTTATGCTGACACACCATCTATTTGCCCATGCAGCAAATGTATCTACAGCTCTTTGTAGCAATCTGGTGGCCACTGATGAATATTCATTTGTGCTCCATAGAACCAGGTCATCGGCGTACATTGCCGCTTTAATTCCATGCGGTAGGTGAGCAACAAGATCATTGATGAAGATTAGAAAAAGTGTGGGGGACAAGACTCCGCCCTGGGGGACACCGTGACGCAGTAGTACTTTCTTGCTCTTGAGTCCGTCTATCTGTACTCGGGCTCTTCTGTTGTGCAAGTATGCTTTCACCCATTTGTACATTCTTCCATTGACTTTGCAGTTTCTCAGTTTCTTCATCAGACCTTCTTTCCAGACTTTGTCAAAGGCTTTCTTCAGATCTATCCATGCCGCAAGCACCAGCTTCTTCTCTTGGAATGCATCCTCAATTTCTTGAGAGAGGTAGGTTGTCTGATCTTCCGTAGAGTAGCACTGCCTAAAGCCAGCCTGCTGTGGCACAAGGATGTTTTTACTTTCAATGTACCACTGCAGTCTGTGATTGATGATGCGCTCCAGTGTTTTGCAGAGACAGCTGGTGAGGCTAATTGGTCTGTAGCTAGAGGCAATGGAACCATCTTTCCCTGATTTTAGGAGGGGTATCATGATTGCTTCTCTCCAGGCTTGTGGAACACTGCCTAAGGTCCAGCTGTTATTGAAGATCTGCAACAGCTTTGTTTTGGCCTCTGTTCCTAGGTTCCTGATCATTTCATTGGAGATACCATCAGCTCCTGGTGACTTTCTCATTTTCAGTTTTGATATGGCTAGCTCCAGTTCGCTGATTGTGATGGGTGCCTCCAGAACCTCATGTACTATTTCCTTCTGTCCTGTATGTTGTCGTTTCTCTCGAATCTCTTGTTGTTTCTCTGGACTAATTTTGATATTGCTATCTTGTGCGAACGAGTCCGCAAAATGGTCAGCTGCTTGCTTTCTTGTTAAGATTTTTCCATCTTTATGTAGTGCAATTTTTGAGTTTCTCCCTGTGCCCTCGTCATTAAGCTGTTTTATTAGCTTCCACAATTTCCTTGTGTCTCTTTCAAAGTTCAGAGACTCTGTTTTCTCCTGCCAGCTTTTCCGTCTAGCCTGCAGCTTGGCCCTTTGAAATTTGGCTTTTGCAAGCTGGAATTTATTGTGGTGCTCTTGGCTGGGTGTGGCCTCTGCTTGCTTTCTACACACTTCAACATCATTATGCAACTGTTCCAGTTCACTACTCCAGTAGGGTTTATATTGTTTACGGGCTCCTCTTGGTACTGTTTCTCGCGCTGCCTGTAGTATGCATTTCCCAAACTCTTCAACTGCTTTATTTATGTCTTTCTCAGTGTTCAGGTTTCTAACCAGTATGCTGGTGCGATGCTTGTACATTGCCCAGTCTGCTTTCTTGTAGTTCCACCTCGAGAGGGTGCTGCTTTCACTTACAAGCTCATTTTCTACGGTTAGAAAGACTGGCCGATGGTCACTGCCACCAAGTTGTTTCCCAACAGTTCGTGTAATGTTCCACTCCAGGTCTGGTGAATGAAAAGCCAGGTCAGGTGTAGTTGTAGAGTGCCATGATCTCGAGTAGAAAGTATATGGGTCGGACGGCTTGTTAATCAACATGAATCTATTCTCATCCTGCCAGTCTTCCAGTCTCTCTCCTCTCTGGTCCATGTGATCATAGCCCCAGCTCTGCGAGTGGCTGTTGAAATCGCCACACACAATCATTTTTTCTTTTAGTGGTAGAGTGTCCAGTGCCTGTGGGCGGTCACTTGGACAGTAGTAATTGATCAGATGTAGATCTGTATTACCTGTCTTAAGTTTAAGTGTCTGATACTCAGCCCCTTCCATGTAGACTTTGATTTGGGAAGCCATGATGTTATTTCTTACAAGGGTCAGTATCCCACCTTTTCGCCTGTTCTTTCGGTCAGATCGGTAACACTGGTAGCCTCTGATTTTGAAGGCTATATTTTCATTGAGGTGAGTTTCTTGCAAGCAACATATGCTTACTTTTTCTTGGTCCAAGATTTTTTCTAATTCTATTTTTTTGTTGCTGACTCCCTCCGTATTCCAGTGCATTATTTTAAGTCTTTGTTTAGTATTGCCAGTCGTCCTATTCTCATGTCCCCTGGCTCCACAGGACATCTGAGAAGGACCTCCAGTAGTTGGGGTTGGACCCTTTCGAGACATAGGGCCCGGCACTGCACCTGCCTGGGGGTCCAAAGCAGGGCGAGCACCATAACGATTAGCAGTAGTCGACATATTCCATTTTGCGTGATTGTGTGGCATCCTGATTTCTGTGGTGCGCCTCTTGGCTGGTTGCCTCCGTCTTCAGCACCTTTCTTTGCTAGAGCAGACTGTGGTCTCACTCAAGTGTAGATGTGTACGCGCGCACACACCTGTCTGCGCATGCATGTACGTGCATACACATCTAGAGCATACTGGTTATTTTCCGGCGCCAGAGACTCGCCGTCGCCCCTTCTCCTGTTAGTTTAAACAGGTCCGCCACGTGAAGGCCAGGAGTTGGACTTTTGCTGCATAGGTTATGTATTCACGAGCCATTGAGGTATTTGAGCAATGTTGGGCGCTCACCCCAACACCGCGCCTCGGCTACATACAGCAACATTTGGAACCCTTCATGGAAATAAAAACAATCAAATACAGAATTTTTAGACGAACTGGGAATGAGAAGAGAGTTGATGAAAGGAATAAAAAAGAGGCAAGTGAAATATTTTGGTCATATTAGAAGCTACTGTGGAGGGCGGACGCGCCATGAACCAGGCTGACATTCTGAATGCTCTATGAGAAGTATGACTTTTGCGTGAACCAAGTGATGACTGTGAATCTACAACAATGGTCAGACTGCAAGAACAGCAAATTATAAAAGAGGGGTGGCCAAACAAGAACACTACGCAGGAAGCCAAAGAAGATTGATAAACCAACATTGAACTGGCGTCGTTAGCCGCTACACGCTGCGGGATTTGCTGAGGAGGGGATCCGAGCACTTATGGACTGAATGGTTCGATGTGCAATGAGGATGATCTGTCGACTAACTAACTAACACTCTTATAAAAACCATACTGAAGGGCAGGGTTGCGGGCAAGCAAGAGGTAAACAATGATACAAATGGGAAGATAACATCAAGAGATGGACGAACAACAGTCTGACAGAATGTACAATCAAGACAGACATTGTTGGAGATCAGTTGCAGCCAACCTTCATTGTGGAGGCAGCACTCAATTGATTGATTGAATGTGACAGTATCAGTTTGGGGTATTGAGCTGCGGTAGTTGGGTGGCTAGCATGCTTGCCAAGTGGTCATATATTTGAATCCCCTTTAGTGCACTTTCCCAGGATCAGGGCATAAGTCATTCTTTTTTTTTTTATTATTAGAAAGAAAAAAAATACTGTTGAATCCATGAAATAAACCAAAGGCATATGTCGTAACTTCTAAATCATCCTGCGCCATAACTTATCTTTACATTTCTTAAAATCTTTGTTGTAGAAGCAGACTGGGCTTCGTGCACCATTGGAGTTTTCCTGTGCCAGACATGCGCTGGTATTCACCGAGGGCTGGGGTCTTCCCAGAGTAGAATCAAGTCCATACACTTGGATAACTGGGACAGAGATCAAGTGCAGGTTAGATTTTGTGGTCCAAATAGGTTTGTTATTGTGACTATACTTTCCTGACGGGAAATTTAATGTCCATCATGTTCAAACATTTTGGGAAATCCTAGGCATATTTCTGCGTCATCATAAACTACTATTTGATAGAGAAGATAGAAACAAGCTGTGGGAAATCCTTAAACAATATGGTGTGAGTACACATATAACAAACCCACGTAGAAGCTTATATAAAAACAGTGAATGCATAGTGAGAGCAGCTGGAGGACACTCAGAACCCTTCACCATAAGATCCGGAGTACGACAATGTTGTGTCCTGTCCCCTCTTTTGTTCATAACATATATAGACAACATATGTAAAGAAACCAGCCAAACAGAGACCGCAAGAATACCGCATGACGAGAACACAGAAGAACCATTTGCATATCTAACCATTAGAGAACTCCTGTTTGCGGACGACCAAGCACTAATAGCAAAATCAGAGGCTGAATTACAAGACCACATGAATAGTCTAAACGAAATGTGTAGGGAACATAACATGAAAATTAGCACAAGTAAAACAGAGGTAATGACTATAACTAAAGAAGGAAAAACAACAACAATTTACCTAAACGAACATTCCTTGAAACAAGTAAAGAGTTTCAAGTACCTAGGAAGTATAATATCATCAAATGGCAGATTAGAAGACGAGATCGAAAATAGATGCAATAAGGCAAACCAACTCATTGGACAGATGGCACCAATACTAAAGAACAAAAATGTGTCAATAACTACTAAGAAAGCACTTTTCAATACAATCTTCCTACCAACTCTATGCTACCAATGCCAAACCTGGACAATGACAGAAAAAGAGAAAATAAAAATCACAACAACAGAAATGAGATTCCTGAGAAGAATACTCAACTTATCAAGAAGAGATAAGATCAGAAATGAAGAAATCAGGACCAAAGTGGGGGTTATAGCTGTACTAGATTTTATTAGAAAGCAGCAAGTCAAATGGTTTGGCCATGCGAGTAGGTTACCAGTCAACAGCATACCACAACAGACCAGATGGAAACGGAGGAAGAGGCCGACCACGTAAACGTTGGACGCAGGGAATAGCAGAGTCCATGGGAATATCGATACATGAAGCCCATAATCGGGCACTCTCACGATGTTTATAATTCACCTCGACCCTGCAAGGTACAAGAGGAACATGATGAGATGAGATAAACTACTGTGAACCTTGTTGAAATATTTTTGGTACACCTAAGTCCATATTTCTGCATGATCATAAACTGCTGTCGATCATGTTGATATATTTTAGTACGTCCTAGCAATATCTCTACAAGATCATAAACTACTATCTACCTTGTTGAAATGTACATCCTAGCCATATCTCTGCATGATCATAAGCCACTATCCACCTTGTTGAAACATTGCAAGTACATCCTAGCCATATCTCTGCATGATTATAAGCTACTATCCACCTTGTTGAAACATTGCAAGTACATCCTAGCCATATCTCTGCATGATTATAAGCTACTATCCACCTTGTAAAATATTGCAAGTACATCCTAGCCATATCTCTGCATGATTATAAGCTACTATCCACCTTGTAGAAATATTGCAAGTACATCCTAGCCATATCTCTGCATGATTATAAGCTACTATCCACCTTGTAGAAATATTGCAAGTACATCCTAGCCATATCTCTGCATGATCATAAGCTACTATCCATTGGCACCTTTCCTGCTACTGAGTGAGTGCGTGGCGCGACACTGTGAGCTGTGAGTTTCGTGTGAAATGTTTTTGAATCTGCCCGAAGTTTTTTGGAACGTGACTGCATGTTCGGAGCGATGGCAGATGGCTATGTCCCAGAGTTGACCGGTGTTTGCCTTATGCAGAAATGCGTGGCTGCTGGGCTTCTGGTTGACTGCCACTACCATTGACGATGAACTGTATTTCGTGGACTGTGTGGGTGAA
Source organism: Cepaea hortensis (assembly GCA_963921405.1). Lineage (NCBI taxonomy): Eukaryota > Metazoa > Mollusca > Gastropoda > Stylommatophora > Helicidae > Cepaea > Cepaea hortensis. Next base: position 31,658,126 of record OY992876.1, on the reverse strand, counting down.
CATCTAGGAAACATCCAGATGGGAAAATGACTGCAGATTCCATCAGAAATGAACTGGGTGTTTTGTGGGGGACTATTGTGTTGACATTCTGGCGGCGGTATTATGCACAGTTCATCTGTGCGGGCTGTTGTTTGTCGAGACTCCTGTCTTTTCCACTTTTCACATTGGGCAGTGGGGAGCATTTTGTATGATATTCACTGGCACAGGAACGGAGCATAATGGGGACGACCCGTTGCTGTGAAGTTGGAACTGTGACTAACTAACTAACTAACTAACCTTTCCGTCTTGACAGACGATAGTTTGGTACATTGTGCTTCAAAAAGGCTTAATAACTGTCATATGGCAATAACTACAATCCATGGCGGTGGCGAGTGTGGCTGGTAAGGCCAATTCTTGCTGCAAATGTTTGCCCACAGTAGGTGCATATGAAAACATGGTCATTTCCACCATTTTGCACCATCTTACGTCTCTCACGCTCTGTGTGTGCTTTATCCGCAATCATTTTCTCCTTTGTCTTTATTCCATTTCTGATAGTTGCCCTCCATGCAACACGTTCAGCGGCGACGTGCTCTCATTGTGCATTATCAATGCCTGTATCAATCATGTCCCGCTTACACACATCTTTGTATCGTAGTAGAGGCCGACCCTGAGATCTCCTACCCGTCTGTAATTCACCAAAAAAGATGTCCTTTGGTATTCTACCATCATCCATCCTCCTAACGTGTCCTATCCATCTAAGTCTACGAAGACTGAGCATGGAATACACTGTCACACAACCTGATCTTTCCAATACTTCAGTATTTGTGATTTTGTCTTGCCACTTAATACCAAGTATTCTTCGCAGACTTGGCGTGAGTAAGTTGTCCAGGTTTCACTGCCATAAAGAAGAGTACTAAGGACACAGGCTTGGTAGACGAGGACTTTTGTTTTGGCAGTAAGCTTCCTGTTCTCCCAGACTCTTTTTGCTAGCATGTTCATTGTTGTTGCTGCCTTGCCAATCCTGATGTTGATTTCCTGATGGAGGGATAATTTGCTATTTACCTCTGATCCTAGATATGTAAAATGGTCTACTATCTCCAGTTCGGCGTCGTCAATAAAGACTGATGGTACACCATGTGCACCTTGTGACATAATCTGTGTCTTCTTTTTGTTAATTGTTAAACCAAATTCAGAACAAGCATTGGAGAATGCAGACAGTAGATGTTGTAGTTCTTCCTCAGAGTGGGTCGTAATCGCAGCATCATCCACAAAAAGCAACTCTCTGATTAGTACCCTGCTAATTTTGGTCTTGGCCTTCAACCTCTGAGCATTATAGAGGCCGCCATCTGAGCGTGAGTGAATGTATATACCGTCATCCTGATCACGAAAGGCATATTTCAGTAGAAGTGAAAAGTATATCCCAAAGAGGGTGGGGGCTAGTACACAACCTTGCTTAACTCCACTCTTGATTTCAAACTCTTCTGAAGTTGAGCCATCAAACTTGATTATACCCTTCATACCTGTGTGGAACGATTACACAATGGACAGAAGAGTTGGTGGACAGCCAATCTTCTTTAGTGCTTTGAACAGACCCTCACGACTGACCAAATCGAATGCCTTTGTGAGGTCGATGAAGGCAATAAACAGTGGCTGATTTTGTTCCCGGCATTTTTCTTACATCTGTCGCAATGAGAATATCATATCAATGGTAGACCGGTTCTGACGGAAGCCGCACTGTGATTCGGGGTACACTTGATCTCCCAGGACTTGAAGTCTGCGCAGGACAATTCTGGCAAATACTTTCCCAACAATACACAGAAGTGAGATACCCCTATAATTGTTGCAGTCGCTCCGATCTCCCTTGTTCTTGTACAGCGTTATGATGTTTGAATCTTTGAAATCCTGTGGGACTTGTCCTTCTCGCCAGCATAGCTCTATTAGCTGGTGGATCTGTAGAGCGAGGGTGTCTTGCCCACTCCTGATAACCTCTATTGGAATCCCATCGTTACCTGGAGCCTTGCCAGATGCAAGCTCATTTATAGCACACTTAACTTCTGTTATAGTGGGAAGTGTGTCCAGGTGGTCAAGAGTTGGCAGGGCCTCTATGGCGTTGAGGGCATCATCCGCTAGCTTGGTCTCACTTGAGTAAAGCTCTAAATAGTGCTCGACCCATCTATCCATCTGCTGTTTCTTATCAGTGATGATTTCTCCAGTCAAGGTTTTCAGCGGTGCACTTCTTTTGATCCTTGGACCACAGGCTTTCTTTATCCCTTCATACATGCTTCTGATGTTTCCCTTATCACTTGCGATTTGAATGGACTCACATAACTTGATCCAATAGTCATTCGCACACTGCCTGGCAGCCTTTTGTACATACTTCCTCGCTTGCTTCAGCTCACTCAGAGTGTTATGCGTTGGTCTTTCCTTGTTTCTTAAGAGAGCTATCTTCTTTTTATCAATCAAGGGCTGCAGTATCTGGCTGTTTGCCGCAAACCAGTCCTGCCTCTTATGATCCACAGTGCCGTAAACCCCTACCGCTGTTTTATAAATAGTTTCCTTAAGTTTACTCCATTTATCATTTACTATACAATTTTCTGATGTATCATTGAAAGCGTCCTCAAGTTGCTGTTGAAATTCAAAGCACTTTCCAGGATCGCGAGTGTTAATAATATTAATCCTGGGGCTAGACTTGTGTTTAGCTGTGTAGATTCTCTTTGGTCTCAGTCTAACCCTTGCAACAACCAAAGAATGATCTGTATCACAGTCAGCACTGTGGTAACTTCGAGTTAATGATGTATGGTTCAGATGTTGTCTCCGTGTGATAATGAAGTCCAGCTGATGCCAATGGCCGGATCTTGGATGTTTCCATGTGACCTTATGCATCTCTTTTGTTTTAAAAAAGGAGTTTGTAATACATAGGTCATTTCTAGTGCAATGCTCCAGCAGCCTTTGCCCATTATCATTCATGCGACCGATGTTGTATTTTCCAAGGCCCACTGGCCATGAACTTGAGTCCTTGCCCACACGAGCATTGAAATCACCGAGCATATAAATGTAGTCGGATTTTGGAACTGCCTTGATCGCAGAGTCTAGCTGCTCATAGAACGTATCCTTCACATCATCAGAGGAAGTGAGTGTCGGTGCATGTGCAGTGAGAATGGTGGCAAATCCACAAGAGGTTGCCAAGCGCAGTGATAATAATCTTTCATTACCTCCAGCTGGGATATCAATCATTCCCAGTAGCGAATTCTTCACTGCAAAGCCCACACCGTGTTGCCTTTTTTCTGCCTGCCCTCTTCCCTTCCAAAAAAAGGTGTAATTGTTTTCCCTGAGTGACCCTTCCTCAGCGAGGCGAGTCTCCTGCAGGCCAGCAATATCAATGTTAAGACAATTGAGTTCAGCATCAATCACAGCCGTTTTTCTCACATCGTCAATATTTGTCAAGTCAGTGGAAAATCCTGGACACATGGTTCTCACGTTCCAGGTTGCAAGCCGTAGCTTGAGGTTTCTATTCTTTTTATTAGTACCTGGTGCATTGGTTTTACAGCCTGCGATTCAGATTTTGTCCTAGCCCCAAGCACCCATTGAAGCAGGCAGGCTGTGGCGGATCAGCACCCAATTGGCCGGGGGCTGCCCAGCTTGAGGCGGGCGGTAGCTGGTCAGTGACACCTGTAGGTGTCTTCCACCGTCAGAGGCAACGCGTGGCGCCCCGTGTCTACGCCAACTGACAAGGACTTATAACCCGTAACAGTTGCCTCTTGCTTTGATTCCGAGACCGGTTAAGACCAGGGATGGAGTTATTGCCTCTCCATAGCACAAAGCCTGGGCTAAAATAAAGAAACCATGTGTTGCCCATGCAGCATGATCCCTCTCTCGGCCTGCCTAGTTCACTCCAGAGGAAAGTTAACACCTATACATCTGGAACAAGACAAGCTGCAGAAGCTGCCGGATCAGCAAAGCAATGCTCTAACTGTCCGCCTGTCGGAGCTTCGATCCTAGACCAGCTGCCAACCAAGGCTTAGGGCCTGGTCTGCCCTGCCATGACTTATTTTGTCTTTGGGTTGCATTTCCTCGCACCAGGATAAGGCTAGTACCCTCCCAATTGCGCTCTTCCGCCCGAAGCCGTTGGCACAATGTGGGGTGTCAGGTTTGGTAAGCGCCGCCCAACATTCGGCGCTGACAGAAAGCAGGTAGTACCGTCTACTGTCATACGGTAGCTCAGTCATATCTGACTAAGACCTGACTTATACTATCCACCACTATAAGCTACTATCCACCTTGTTGAAATGTTGTGAGTACATCCTAACAAAATCTTTGTATGGTCATAAACTACTGTCCACCATCGTTATACATTGCAAGTATATCCTAGCCATATCTGTGCATGATCAAAAGCTACTATCCACCTTGTTGAAATGTTTGTTATGAGTACATCCTAGCCATATCACTTCATGATCATAAGCTACTACGCAACTTGTTGAAACGTTTGTTGTGAGTTCATCCTAGCCATATCAATCACTTCATGATCATAAGCCGCTATTCACCTTGTTGAAACGTTTGTTGTGAGTTCATCCTAGCCATATCAATCACTTCATGATCATAAGCTACTACCCAACTTGTTGAAACGTTTGTTGTGAGTTCATCCTAGCCATATCAATCACTTCATGATCATAAGCCGTTATCCACCTTGTTGAAACGTTTGTTGTGAGTTCATCCTAGCCATATCAATCACTTCATGATCATAAGCCGCTATCCACCTTGTTGAAACGTTTGTTGTGAGTTCATCCTAGCCATATCAATCACTTCATGATCATAAGCCGCTATCCACCTTGTTGAAACGTTTTTGTGAGTTCATCCTAGCCATATCAATCACTTCATGATCATAAGCCGCTATCCACCTTGTTGAAACGTTTGTTGTGAGTTCATCCTAGCCATATCAATAACTTCATGATCATAAGCCACTATCCACCTTGTTGAAATATTGCAAGTACATTCCAGCCATGTCTTTGCAGGATCATAAACAACTGTCCCTCATCTCTCTCATCTCATCATGTTCCTCTTGTACCTTGCGGTGTCGAGGTGAAGTATAAACTTCGTGAGAGTGCCCGGTTATGGGCTTCGTATATCGACATTCCCATGGATTCTGTTATTCCCTCCGTCCAGCGTTTACGTGGTCGGCCTCTTCCTCTGTTTCCATCTGGTCTGTACGTCATTGCCTGTTGTGGCATGCTGTTGACTGGTAGCCTACTTGCATGGCCAAACCATTTGACTTGCTGCTTTCTAATAAAATCTAGAGCAGCTTTAACCCCCACTTTAGTCCTGATTTCTTCATTTCTGATCTTATCTCTTCTTGATACGTTGAGTATTCTTCTCAGGAACCTCATTTCTGTTGTTGTGATTTTTCTTTTCTCTTTTTCTGTCATTGTCCAGGTTTGGCATTGGTAGCACAGAGTTGGTAGGAAGATTGTGTTGTAAAGTGCTTTCTTAGTAGTTATTGATACATGTTTGTTCTTTAGTATTGGTGCCATTTGTCCAATGAGTTGATTTGCCTTATTGCACCTATTTTCGATCTCGTCTTCTGATCTGCCTATTATACTTCTTAGTTTTTCTACGAGCAGTATGAAGATCCCCTGCCGGCTTGCTAGGCCAGTCGCAGGTTTAGGACACTAATCTGACCACAGGGAGTCCATCCCCTATGGCGAGCCATAGCCCCGTTAGCCCATGACCTCGCGGTCATGGTTGCCCGGTCTGCACCACGTGGAGGTGGGGGTTGACTTGTGTCAACTGTCCAGTATGTTGAAACATTTTGTGTATTTAAATTATGGTACTACCTTGATGTGGGGGTGGGGGGGGGGATGTTTCATGCTAGAACTCAGCTTGCCAGTCCAGTAGTTATGTGTTTGAATCCCCATCAAATAGGAGATTTAAATAAAACATCGACCAGGGATGCCAGGCCGACCAGTCTAAAATGAGTACAAGTACGTGTTCTGGAAAGAGAAGTTGGCTGGCGTGAGTACCAGGTGGTCATGACAGAAAATTAGGCCTGCACCATAATTCATTATGCCTCACGGTGTGGAAGAGGGTCTTTTACTTCACTTTCATAGAGAGCAGCTAAAGAAATTTGACACAGTGTTTGGTCTTTTTACAAGGCGTATGTATTCAGCCTCTGTGATAGTAATACACTTATGATTTTATTCTTATGTCACCCTTTGACACGTGCTGATAGCTTCTGGAGCTGAGAAATTTAAGCTTTCCACATACATCTTTTTGTCATCCTCTGTCTCATTTGTCAAGTATTTTCCCACTTCAGGCTAATTTCTATGTTCTACCTCTTCTGTTGATATTTGTTTTGTTTTTTTCTCGATGTTTCCAACATTGTTCTCATTAACCATATCAACACTATCTCCAGTTTCCTCATCTTCATCTCATTATTTTACAATAGTTAATTACCAAGTGGAGCATGCATGAAATCAGACAGAGGATTCATATCTGGAGAGGCTGATTCAGTGGGAAGTAAGTAGATTATCTGGAGAGGCTGATTCAGTGGGAAGTAAGTAGATTGGCTGGAAGACACTCAGCACATACAGGGATAGTACAGGCGGATGTTTAATTACCAATTTAATTTAGTCCACTTTAATTTAGTGCCACTTGTACCATCAGAATAGGAACACTTCATTGGCTACTGAAGAAGAGGATGGTGCACGTGTGGAAATGACCTCAGTGCAATTATACTGATTCTTGAACTCATACTCACATACATGTTAAAACATCATAACATTGCATTAGTATGACTGACTGACACCTTGCTGTCTTGGCAGATGATAGTTTGTAAAATGGAGTGATACCTCTACATAGCACAAAACATGGGCTGAGTTTAGAGATCATGTGTTGCCCAAGCAGCATGATCCCTCTCTTGGCCTGCTAGTTTACTCCCAAGGAAAGGTAACACCAATGCGTCTGGAACAAGACAAGCTACAGAAGCTGCCGGATTAGCAAAGCAATGCTCTAACTCTATGCCTGTTAGTTTCCTTCCTAGACCAGTTGCCAACCAAGACTTAGGGCCTGATCTGCCCTGCCATGACATTTAGTCTTTAGGTTGCAATTTCCTCACACTAGGGTAAGGTTTGTGCACTCCCAATTGCGCTCCTCCACCAGAAGCTGTTGGCACAGTGTGGGGTGTGGAGTTTCGTGAGCGCCGCCCAACATTCGGTGAAACAGAAAGCAGGTAGTACTGTCTTCTGTTATACGGTAGCTCACTCATATCTAAGACCTGACACATTAATATATACTGATTTTTTTCTGTAGTAGGCACCTGATGAGATCAGCGAAATATGTCAGGCAGTAAATTGTGCAATATATCGTTTGTGTCTTCGATATTCATATGCTTAATCTCTTTTCCAGGTCATGGAAATGATTGGTAATATCAAAGCCAAAGACAAGTACGAACTCTGTGTACCTGTTTACTATAAGAGACCCACAAGTCAATCTGCAGAGTGGGTACCTCTTTTTGTGTGTGTTATATTGAAATCTGAATAGAAATACCTTAATTCATTACATAAGCATACTGTGTTCACATGGTGTTTCATTCAAATTTATGTGAAATGTGAAATAAATAAGATACAATCTCAGTTTTGTAAATGAATGATTGGATTTAGGGGCCAATACTCTAAATCTTCCCTTAATCCTCCCAGTTATAATGGTCTCCAGATCCTCTCTTCTCATAACATGACCCCAGGCAATGACTGTCATGGCTTGCTATGGGCAACCATCTATGTGTAAATTGTTCTCCTTTATAATTGTATATTGCTCTTCTTGGTTTGCCATGGGGTTCTTGGCATTCTGTGAACATTTTAATCTGTCTAAATCAGGTTATAATTTTATTATGTACTATGTTGCCTTATGTGTCTCTGGGTTTTATTGGTTTGGTTTCTTTTAGCATTCTAAAATTCCCATTTGTTATTCAGACGAGGGGTCATAGTGGCCGGTAAATGTGAGAAAACCCGGGAATGGCAGTTTAGAATTTCACAGTAGGGAAAACATGGGAAAATTGAAAAGCCACGAAGTGTGACCAGGAAACTCAAACTGAACAAAAAGTGAGATTGTGGAGGATTTGTTTCAGCTCTACTTGTAACTACTGTTACAACTAATTATGCTATACTATTACTGTTACTTCTACCACATACAATATGCTGCAGCTGCGATTACTACTTATGCTACTGCTTTTAACTAACACTGTTGCAACTAGTACTACTACTACAACTACCACTACTGTGACACTATTGGTGCTGGTATTAGTAACTTCTGCTATTACCACTGCTAGTTACTACTAATGCTGCTACTACTAGTGACTACTACTACCACTGATGTTAATATATCTACCTCTACTTCCAATTTTACTAATTACTACTACCACTGCTGTTAGTATATCTATCACTTTTAATAATTACTACTACTGGTTACTACTAATAACTATTACCGCTTACTAGTAACTATTACACTGTCTACATAATGTAGTAAGATTTGAGCATTACTTTTGTTTTTGCCTGAGAAATGTAATGCCTTTTGTATGTGTCTGTATGGGGTATATGCCTGACATAGCCTGGATACAGATTGGTGAATTTGGCTATGATTACCCCTGTCAGACTATGATTACCCCTGTCAGACCCTAAAGAATACAGTGGATGGACATGTTATGAGGAGATATAAGCTTGGACACTTTGTGACAACTAGTAAACTTGATGAGAAAAAAGCAAAAGAAGATCAATCCTGTATGATTTGGCCACATGGCATATTTGAACAAAAGCACATTCATGAAGCAAGACTCTTGATCGTGTGAGGTAAGCAAACCATGATCACCCATGTTTATCAATAGCAAACAGCGATATTCAGATCCCAAATATGTTGTTTACATAGAGTATAGATAATGGCATTTTTAGACACCAGTTTGTTACACTCGGAAACAAGAGTGTACTCCTCAGTAGGATCAAGAATCTATCTGGGACTAATAGAGCCTTTAACCCTTTACCAGACAGAACGTCCATTTCCGTCCGATACCTTAAACGGGCAGATTGTCTGAAACCGCCCGATACTATTATGCATTGTAAAATCACAATCTCTCGGCTTTTCGATACTTTCGACGGCTACTTTCGCTTTCGCCGATAGCTTGACAACGTGGCCGCCATTTGTAAGCGCCAACTATGAATTTAAACGGATTTTTAAAATAGTTTTCTGGGTTTTTACGCTTAGTTTTTCAAAATGGATTTCGGCGATTCTTCAAGTGAAGAATTTAGCAGAGATTTTGCTAGGTTCAATTTAAGTGACATTAAAGGGCACGAAGTTGGCTAATAATCGGAGCTAGATATCAGTGAAAAGCGTTACTTTGCATTAGCAGTCGTGAGTGGGACTTTAAAGAAAGTGATTATGATTCTGAAAATGTGTTTGTAAATTGCCATATAGATGACGGAAAATCACAAACAATATGCTGTATTTCGTAAATATTTATGTTCATATATGGATTACCGACAACAATCACGTGAGTAACATATTCTGCATTCTTTTCCCTTCATTGTGTTGTTTATTTAACTAAAATTGGTTGACTAACACCTTATTTGTGATGTTTTTACTAACGCAACCCGAAATTTTACCGAACCTGAAAAAATCTTGCCCGTTCAGGGCTAGAAATCGGACAAGCGTCTGCCTTGTAAAGGGTTAATTGAAAGTAACCTCCCAGTGTCTGTGGCTATGGGGTTGGTGAACAGAGTTTCACAACTCCCTGTCATACCAGTTCAAATTCAGCTGTAGGGGATTTGGGAGCAGATTACTTTGCTTTGATTCTGGTATGAGTGTCTGCAACTCAGAGCGTAATGGCAAGCTACTGTCCGTAAAATTGCCTATTAAATCATCTCATGTGCTATGCCGAAAAGCGTGGGTGGTCATGTTACACCATCTTACACCATCACCAGAGTCGTGAATCAGCTTTGTATTCTTGTCTCAACCATACCACATGACCAAGCCATCCAGGTATTTACCTCTCCGCCTTTCCCTTGTTATTTTCCCCTCAATATTGCCAGTTGTCACCTAGTTCTCAAATTTATTTCTTCTCATAACGTGTACAAACAATTGTGACTGTCTATGTCTAATTTCTCTAATTAGTTTACGGTTTTCATTTGTTTCTTGTAGGACTTGGTCATTGGTTTTTCTGTCTGTCCATGGTATTCTTTGCATTTCTGTGAGATTGCAAAACATGATTTTCTTGGCATCTGTAAAGAAGAATTCACACATGGCCAATAAATGGTGGGGTTGATTGCAATGTCCAGTAAAGTACATGCAGCTAACTTTTTTCTCCTAACTTGTTATGGCTGTCAAGGATCGACATGACAAGAATGTATGACAGTAATGTAAACAAATTATTCAGACATTGTAAATTAATAACAATAACATTAATGCAATGTTTTTTCTTCTGAGGGTGATCTTGGAGATAATTTTGTTTTTAAATTTTTTTCTGCAGAGTTTTAAAAAAGGAATGGATAATGGCCAAATACCAACGTTTAGAGTTTACAGATCCAGACAGGCAGGCAGATTATAACTGCCAAGTTAAGACGGGGTTGCTATGGAAACTGGGCCGAGACAGAAAACAGTTTGCGCTTCGCAAGTTTGTGTTATCTCGCGTGGATAATAAACTCTCATATTACATAAATGAAGAAAATGGCAAGGTAATAATCATTCTTGTAGGTTCTTATTTCTCTGTCATTTGTTTGTTTGTCACATGAGATATGTAGTCCTCAGGTGAATTATTTTATTGGTGTGTTTTACAGTTTTTATCAATTTCATTCCACATTTGTTGCTGTATATTTTCTAATATCATTGGGTTTGATTGTATTCGCTTCGTTTAAATTTTTTACTTTTTGTCTTTGGGTAATGTGTAGTTAGAAGAAGTGTGAACAAAAGAAACTGTCATATTTTGTTCGGTTTTTAAGTTATTTCTGTCAGCTTGTTCTGTAATAGCACATCAACCATTCATATTTAATGTTTTTGGTAGTTCCTTTGTTTTCACCCTCACTTAAAAATAAGATTTTTTACAATCTTTGATTTTCAGCAGCGGCAGCCAAAGTCAGAGGCAGACCTGGACTATCTTAATGCTGTGTTTGTGCCGGTTAAAATGGGAAATCCCTTTGGTCTGCAGATTACCTACTTAAAAGATGGCTCCACAAGAAATCTGTTTGTCTATGCAGACAGTTCTAAGGTAATTTTTGATTTTATCTGTCTATGTGTGTATTTGGGTGGGTGAAAGAGTGAATTTATTTTAATAGTATGTTTAGATGTAACTAGCCGGTTCTGTGGCAAAGAAGTTATGATGCAATTTGTAATCCTGCATACCACATTTGAAACACAGCTGCAGGTGATTTAGCAGCAGACCGTCTTGCTTTGGTTTTCATACAATAGTATGAGTGTCCCATCATTCAGAAAGCAATGACAAGCTACTGAATGTAAACTTGCCAAGAAATTGCAAACAGCCAAAATATGCTAGGGTTGACTGCAGCGTCCTGTAAAGGATATGCAACTAAATTTTGTAGATGTAACTATTCTGTTATTGTCTATCCTCATAGGAGTGACTAAATGTGATACAAATTTGTCAATAAGTGGTTATGTGGGTGGGAAGTTTGAATCTTAAGACATGAACTGTTGTATTTCTGTAGTACTCTTGTTAGCCTGTTTGTTATTGGGACCCTTAAGAGAAGCAAAGAATATGGATTTAAAATCAAGAATCATCACTGCACTCAGGACATTCCTACATGTGCTCCGTCCCCTTTTTAGTAGCCAGTGAGAAGTGCCTATGCTGATAGTACCAGTGACCGCATGATTAAATATCCGTCTGCATTTTACCCTATGCTATCCCTTGTGCTATGGAGAGGTATCACGCCATTTGACAAACTATCTGTCAAGACGGCAAGGTGCCAGTCAGTCGGACTAATGCAGTGTTTTGATGTTTAAACATTTATGTGAGTATGAGTTCAAGAATCATTATCATTGCACTGAGGACATTTCCACATGTGCACCCTTCTTCAGTAGCCAACGAAGTGTTCCCATGTTGATAGTACAAGTGGCAGCCTGATTAAACATCTGCCTGCATTATCCTTGTATGTGCCATGTGTCGTCCATACCCGCTGCTCACTTCCCACTGAATCTGCCTGCAGATGTGGATCTTCTGTTTTGCTGCACTTTCCACTTGATCCTAAAGAGTATGTTTAGTAAAGTGGAGAAAAAATGTTTTGTGTGGAATGGCTCACCTTGCTTCAGAGGTCACAGATTGTGAGAATTGTGTGGATTTTCTGCCCTGGTCATGCGGGGGTACGGGAGGAATGAACAGGCTGATAGGCTGTCTGGAAATGCACCTCTTGGTGGTAGATTACCTATGGACAAGGGAGAGTTGGTTGTGCACCTGTGGGAGAAGATGGGGGAACAGATTGAGAATTCATATGTGGAAAGAATGAGATTGCAGGGGATTGGCAGGGATTCTGGAAGAATCTCGAATCTGAGAGGGAAGACCAGGAGAACTTTCAATCAGATAGCGATGGGAACGATTAGAAGTGTGACTCTTTGCTGGCTGTTGAACGGGGGAACGGAGCGCGTATGGGAATGTTCTGAGTGCAGTGATGTCGGTTCTTAGCTCACTAAACTCCTAAAGAGCCTTCACCACATCAGGCTTATGATAATATAGCTTGCTGACAAAATGGGCGACAGCAACCAGTCTATCAACCTGCTCATTTCCTCATACACTTACAAGCCCTTAGCAGAAAATCCATGATAAGCTCTTGACCTTCATCTAGTCAAGCAATGGAAGTCACCCCACGTGGAACAGTTTCAATTTAATGTAGTCAAGAATAGCAACACTGTAACTCATGGTGCATGTCATAAGAGGCAGCCAAAAAGTTAGTGTGGGACTGGTTGCAGGAAACTTTAGCTGCAGAATCCGACCTACCATGAATAAATCTAAACATCAGGAAGGAAGAGTAAAGAGGAAAGAATATGCGGAGGATATAGAGGGAGCTGCAGGAGATAGCATAAGATAGGACAGCTTGGTATGATTTGATTTGGTTGAGGTCTTATGCTACAGTGGGGGATAAAGTGCAGTAGAATTACCCTTGTTAGAATCTATCCATGTGGGTCTGTCTTCTTCTAGCTTTACAAGCAGTTTCTTTGGGAGAGGACTCAAAGTGGTAAGTTAGTGGGCATCATCCTCATAGATGTCTCCTCTGTATAAAAATGAGTGGTAGCTAGCATATTTCTAATGTCATCATTTCTAATTGTGTCCAGCTAGTGAAGCTGGGCAGCTTGTCTCCAGAATTTCATGACATTTAAATGTAACGTCTGCAACTCTCTTGCACTATTTATTGGTGCAGGTACTGCCATCTTTCATTGCCATTATGACATGTTTTCTATGTCTTTTAATGTTTATCAGGCATTCTGGTCTCTTTTAGGATATCTTTATTACTTTGTTTAGCTACTCATGTTTGTAACATTCATCCTTTATTGATTTTCTCATTTCTCATAGAATTAACAGATGCATTCTTTTTTTTTTTTTCAAGGAGATTGTCGATTGGTTCATGTGTATTAGAGCTGCCAAGTGGGAAAGAAGAAGAATAGCCTTTCCAGATAGAGATCTAACACAGGTAATGTTCAAGTTGTTCACTTAATTATTTTCAAATGCTCTCTCTCTCTCTCTCTCTCTCTCTCTCTCTCTCTCTCTCTCTCTCTCTCTCTCTCTCTCTCTCTCTCTCTCTCTCTCTCTCTCTCTCTCTCTCTCTCTCTCTCTCTCTCTCTGTTCTCTCTGTGTGTGTGTGTATGTGAGAGGGAGAGAGAGAGAGAGAGAGAGTGACTCAGGAAAAGAGAGAATATCTTGAGAATCGTTACCCCGAATGCTAGAACTGTGTATGATTTGGTAAAGTAAGTATGGGTGGTAGGAGAAATTAAATAATATAGGATTAGTATTATGCGACAAAAGGTAAGACGGAGCAGGCAAACTTCATCTAGACACTGGTGAAAGTTCTATTTTCAGCTCATACAAAGAAAAATGTGTGGTCCTAATGCTATTAAAAAGAGAAAGCACTAATAGAGTGGGAAGCTGTGATTGCTAGAATAATAACAGCAGTATGTAGAACCACAAAACAAAGAAAGTAAACATGTGTTATGCACTATATCTAATTTTAAATAGTGACATACATTGTATTACCAAGTAATGAGTTTAATTATTTTAGTTCTTTTTGCCAAACACATGTGACAAATTTGGTACAGGTATCCTCTCTACACTGGTTGATTTAAGCTGGAGTTTGAAACACCTGTAACATTGTCTTGTCAGTCATTCAGTTGCATATTCACTCAGTTGTAAATCCTTTAAAGGACATAGCAGTCAACTCCAGCATTCTTTGGCTGTTTGTTATTCCTGGGCAGGTGTACATTCAGTAGTTTGCCAGTGTCTACAGTACAGTGATGATAATCCACTGCTCACTGGTGTAACAAATGGTAACATTGAACTAATAACACAGTTCCAGAAGTTAATCTCGTGACAGTAGTTAACTTTTATTCCTACCAGTGATGATAATGATTTACTTCCACAGCTTGCTGAAGACTTAACAAAAGACTTTCTGATGGAAGGCTGGCTGAGTAAAATGGGACCCAAGAATGAGCCATTCAGACGTCGCTGGTTTACTCTTGACCGCAGGAAGTTGATGTACTTTGAAGAACCTTTAGTACGTTTTCTCTTTCATTGTGTGCTGGTTTTCTAATATGAGTGTCTGTGTCTTCAGAAGTATTTGTTTGTGGGTTCTTCATGCTGTTTATTTCCTTATTAGTCAGTATTAAGAGTTACTGAAATCAAGAATATAATTATCTGAAAATTGTTTATACATTAGTTATGCCAATAGTGGTTTGCTATCTGCATACACCTGCCTTCACTCTGAAACCAACCTGGCACTTTATGATGCACTGCCTTGTAAAATTCTTTCTAACTTCAATCATTCTCTGATGTACTTTTAAAATTCTTTCTTCCTTCAACTCACTGATGCACTTGTAAAACTTTCTTCTTTAAACTTACTGATGCATTTTAAAATTCTTTTTTTCTTTCTACTCACTGTTTCACTTGTAAAATGTTTTCTTCCTCCACCTCCCTAATGTACTTGTAAAATTCTTCCTTTCTTTAATTCACTGATGCACTGGGATGTGATCTTTTGCAGGCAGTTTCAAAACCAGGCATCGGAAAAATTTTCTAGTTGGTCACTGCCCTGACTGCTATAACAAGAATTGCACATAATTGAAAAGTTAATTAAACAAAACTATGGTGATTGCAATAACTGCATGTGCTTGACTATTCTAGAAACAAATGATGTAGACTATTATCTTCTCAACATTAACAACACTCCACTGAATATATAATTCATGCAAAATGCATGAATCCATACCCATGTCTGGCCTATCAATGGTTAGCGTGCTTGCTTAATAAGGCAGTCTGGCTTTAATCCTCATCAGTAGCAGGATTGATTCATTTTACTAAGAGTTGACTCTGGCTCATAAAATGGGTGTTGCTTGTTTGCTTGCTTGCTTACTTGTGTTCATTGGCTTGAGCTCCAACGCGAAGTCCTGTATGTCGGATGAAGACATTCTGTTGTCCAACATCAGTGTGATGTCATACAGGACCTGCGGTTTGCGTGAGTATCCGTTGTCCCATGTCTGGCTTATTGGTGTGCAGACTGGTGGTTCCTCGCTGTACAGGCAGACACTCTCCGACTTTGGAGGAATCGGCGATCCTATTGACTTTAGCCAGGACCCCGAAGGGACCTGTTGCCCAGGACGCTCGACGAGGACGCGTCAATAGGTCTTGGCCAGTATATAACCCGGCCCTGGTGCCTTGGAAATACCTCTGCATCCCAAATGGGTGTTACCTACTTTCATAGTTTTCTGAATACAGAAAGTTATTTAACAATACTTATCTGCCTTTGAATATAAATGTTACAGAAGAGTATTAAAAATGCATTGGAGGGAAAGGAGAATAAACAGATTTATCCAACAAGAAATGAACATTGAAGAAGATTGTTTATTAAGACAAACAAAAATGTGACAAATGG
>OY992876.1:31497573-31641832 GCA_963921405.1 Cepaea hortensis | reverse complement strand
CCAAAAATTCCCCCTGGGGGGGGGGGATCCCCCACCGTTGAGAACTACTGTCTTAGAGGAAAACCTAAAATGCTCACAGGGAAGGGAAGTAGATACAAAAAGGAACAATATGGGAAGGTCATTGACGGAGCTGCGTGGGATAGCTAAAGATGGAGGGCTTGGAGTGAGTTGGTTGGGGGTTTATTGCCCGAATGGGAGATAGAGGGCACAAGAAGAAGAAGAAGAAGAAGAAAAGAAGAAAGAAGAAGAAGAAGAAGAAAGAAGAAGAAGAAGAAGAAGAGAAGAAGAAGAAGAAGAAGAAGAAGAAGAAAAGAAGAAAAGAAGAAGAAGAAGAAGAAGAGAAGAAGAAGAAGAAGAAGAAGAAGAAGAAAAGAGAAGAAGAAGAAGAAAGAAGAAGAAGAAGAAGAGAAGCCATTTCAGCCTGCTCTTCGATTTAAGTTGAGTTTAGAAATGACACCACATCACTCGGGGCATTCCCATCCGTACAATCTTCAACAACCAGCAACGAGTCCCCAATAATAATGCTTTTTATATTCTCATGAGGAGCAACTGGCAGAGTAGCTTAGAATCCCGCGTTCTCCTTTGAGAGACCCCGGTTCGATTCCTCGGTAAGGTGTGGATTTTTTTCTGTCGGGGGAAAAAAATAAAATCCTAACCTGCACAATTCGAAGCGACTGCAGTAGCTAGGCGGCCTTAATTCCTCAGGCTCAAGACCCGCCCCCGCCCCCTGCTCTACACTGCAAGGTACTATAGGCAGCAAATGACAATTTGGTTGTTTTTGTTTTTTCTAATAATATTATATTCATAATCACGATGTTTTCCAATGTCTCTTTTCTCACCATATGACTAAAAATGTATCCAGAAAAGAAGGTTCAACCAACAAAGTCGGAAGATGTTACCCTAAATGGCACGGGACTTAAAGCAAGCCTCTACGCACTAAAATGTTGCTATGTACCACCTTGCTGGAATAGACGTATAACAAACGTTGATAGAAGAAGAAGAATGTATATCACCAAAGGAACTGTCTGTCTTCTTCTCTTCTTAGTGTTGCGTGAGGCGCTCTACTTTCAATAACCTCTTCCAGGCAAGTTACTCTTTCATTCCAAGGTATAAATGTAGGTCAGCATGGCCGAATGAATAAGAACGTGTGTTCTTAAACATCCGGTGTGCTGAGGTCGAGGTAAGGGGTTCAACCCTTACACCGGACAGTTGGACTAAAATGTTGACCTTTCGTCCTTGACTTGTGGACGTAAATTACAAGTACCTCTGAAGTCGGACTAGGTTCGCTTGATTGCGAGGATCACTGTTAATAGATAAAGCAAATCCACATGCAACATTCAGTCCAGCATCACTAGAAGTAGTGCGTCCGAACTATGCTTGAGTTCAACACGAGTGAGCGCAAAAACAAACAAACAAACAAACAAACAAAATTCCAAGGTATTGCAGCAATCGTCTCAGAAACCACATCGGAGCTTCCTCCAAGCTTTTCCTAATTTGTTCGTTGGCATTCCAAGCAAGATCAACTGCCATACAGCAGCACAGATTCCATATAAAATGCCAGTACTCTCTGACTTTCAATAAAAGTACCATAATATATAAAATACCTTTCATCTCCATCTTCTGAAATGTAGCTTTGCTTGGCCTATTCTGCTCTTAATCTCTGACACGCGTCTCCATTCAGATATACCCCCCCCCCCCCCCAATACCTGAAAACATACTGATATATAACGGACATTTTAAGAAGCCACATACATACACGATTGGTTGGTTTGGATAATCAGTGATCTCATGGGTTCCTCCAGATATTGACAGAAATATAGGACACTGGGAAACTCCTAGCCCCGTTCAAGAAACCAGATAAGTGCTGATCTCATATCGACCCAAAACCCATAAAATTCGTACCGGATAATTTCCAGAATAATCTGGAGCGTGTCTAGTAAGGTCTTGTGACTAGGGCTGTAACTGGTCTTATATAATATTATTATGCTGGGATCAAGTATATTTGAAGGCCTTGTACTTACCAGCCATACGAAAGTATTTACCTTTACTTTATTCGAAGCATCATCATCATCATCATCATCATCATCATTAATCGAATTACCATCTCTTCACAACACCTGTTCTCTATAAACCTACATTGTTCTTCTCCTATTTCGGGTTGTATTTTCTAACTCTTTGCATGATAATTCTCAGCAGACTCTTCGTGATGTGGCTCATTATACTAAGTGTTCTATGTTTATCGCATTCCATGGCTCATGATTTCTTCGGGATTGCAATAAATATAGAATTACATAATTCAGGAGGTATGTCTCCAGTATCGTATATTGCGTTCAGCAGTCTGGTAACTTGGTCTATTCCATATTCTTCTAAGGCATTGATAATTTCTACTGTGATGTTATTTGTACCCGGGGTCTTGCCAGTTTTCATATGGTTAAGAGCATTCTGAACTTCTATCTTCAAAATTCCTTCCATATCTTCTATATTTCTGGAAAATATGTTCACTGTACAGGGAAAAAAGATCTGGAGACATTACACATCCCTGTCTCACATCTCTTGTAATAGGCTGATATTGACCTACAGCGCGGTCTTTGGCTGACTGTACAAGAATGTATGGGACAGAAATGGAATAAGCCTGCAAACAAAGCTGAAAGTCTATAAAGCAGTTGTATTATCCACACTGCTATATGCCTGTGAAACATGGACTGTTTATCAGCGATATGCTAGGAAATGAAACCACTTCCATACAGTCTGCCTTAGGAAGCTATTGAAGATTAAATGGCAAGACAAGATCCCAGACACTGAAGTTCTAGAAAGGGCGTCCATGCCCAGTATCCACACTCTACTAATGAAGTCTGATTCGCTGGGCTAATCACTTAACTCGTATGCCAGATCACAGGCTCCCTAAACAAATTTTTTACGGCGAGCTGTGTTGAGGTAAACGTTCCCAAGGCGGCCAGAGGAAACGCTTTAAAGACACTCTGAAAATCTCACTGAAAGCTTTTGGAATTCATCTTGACACCTGGAAGACTGCTGCTAAAGACCTAATTCGTGGCGTGCATTATTACATAAGGGTGCAGTCACTTGTGAAGCAACCAGGACTGCAAGAGCTCTGAAGAAAAGGCTGGACAGAAAAACCACTGCAGGAGATCCTCCTGGAACGCCAAGCATTCTTTGCCCACATTGTCGAAGATCATTTCGAGCCAAAATAGGCCTTATCAGCCATCTTAGAATTCACGGCTCCATACTTTCAACCCCAATGGATGAAGTGAATGGTCATCATCATTCTTGATGGACAAATAACACATCGTTATCAAATCTGATGGCAGCTTGTTGTTTCCAATATATGTTTTTACAAGTCTAAGGTCTTTTCCATCAATGTGTTGATCTTCAAGTATCCTTTCATGTCTCACTTTATCGAAAGCCTTTGTGTAGTCAATAAAGCAAAGGTGTAGATCTTTGTTTACTTCTATAGAACGTTAAATTACTGTTCTCAGTATATACACAGCATTTACTGTGCCCTTGCTTTCTACAAACCCACATTGTTCTTCTGCTATTTCGGGTTGTATTCTCTTCCTAACTCTTTGCATGATAATTCTCAACAGAATCTTCGTGATGTGGCTCATTATACAATGTAACAGAGAAATGAAAACTAGTTACTATAAAAATGTTACAGGTTAAGAGATTAATGGTTAAAAAGCAATAACAACGAAACAGATACATAGAAGCCAGCAGGAATACTATAAATACAACTAACCACAACGAGGGTAGCAATTTTAAAATAAACGTTCACAAACTACTTGATAAGGAAACATATATAAGAAAATAGGTTAAAATACAGTCGCAAAGAAAACCCTAACAAATGTCGTTCGCAGATGAGAGAACGGAAACGATTAGCACAAGCCAGTGAAACTCGAAACGGAAAATGTTTATAACTACACATGACCAAAACAGAAAGGAAACGTTGCAAGCCACAAACACCCCACTTGTACCCAACGCTGAGCGACAAGGAAACTCGTTTTCCCCTACACTAGGGCACCCTGAAGGATGTGGTTTCTTTGAGGCTAGATCGTAACAGCGCCCGACATGGCACATGACATTGATAACAACCTCTTTCTGTAAAATATGCCTTTGGGTTGATGTGTCCTATCAAGAGGAATCCTAAATCCTTACATCGTGTTTTTTTTTTTTTTTTTTTTTTTTTTTTTTTTGGGGGGGGGGGGGGGGGGGGGTAATTCCTCTTCTACTCCTTTCTTCCGCTTCTTTTTTTTTTTTCTTGACACTCCACGTGGCGTGTAGTCCCCACAGACACCCATTTTAAGCCCTTTGTTGGCCTGTTCATGTTTGTTTGGATGTTGGTTGATGATTTTTCCACTGTGTGAGGTAGCCAGTCTTAAACCAACTCTCTTTAGTCGTCTTTTACGACATGCACGGAAGATCAACGGGGGTTACTATTCTTTAGTTTCCTTTTGAGGCCCCAGTAACACACGGCCGCTTGTCTCTTCTTGTCTCATGTCCCCGAGTTGAGTTCAGATGATTCCTTACAATGCAGCACCTGTAGAGTAACGGTAGAGGTTCAGCATAATACTCAATCCATCTTTCCATCTGTTGTCTTTATCTGCTATTTTGTGGATTTTAGACGTACTGTTTGGAACACTTTAGAGCCAAAGGCTTTGTTCATACCTTCAAACATCTGCCTACGATTGCCTGTTTGTGCCGCTACTGGGATGACCTCAGTTAGCTGAGGGTTTTTAAAATGGGTTTGTAAATGGCAAGAGAATCGGTTTTATTGCACCGGGTTTTATCCTATATGGCTCAGTATCTTTCCGAAGGGTGTCCTGCCGAAAGCGTGGCACAAAGCACGAACTACTCCCCAGCGACGACACCCAGAAGTCTCCGAGAACATTGCACCCGTGAACCAAACGACATAGCTAGAAATCGAACTACAACCTTCAGAGCGCGAGGCAGGAGGCGTAACTATTTGGCCACGGAGACTCCCTACTTAGCTGGAGGAAACGATGGAGCAATGGCTTGACACGCTTGCCTGCCGATTGGTCATGTGCTCTAATCCCCTTCCAGTAAGATGTATTGTTTTTTCATTGACCTGGGCTCCTGGGTCGACCCAGCTTAAACTGGACACCATGATATTTCCTGGAAAGTAAAGGCGGCCGACATGATAGTTATCACATCACCAATTGAGTGTCCATTGGTCTAAAAAATAGGAGGCTAACCACATATAGTTATACACAATGCTTCTCATGATTAGTTAGTTAGTTAGTTAGTTAGTTAGTTAGTTAGTCGACAGATCATCCTCATTGCACATCGAACCATTCAGTCCAAAAGTGCTCGGATCTCCTCCTCAGCAAATCCCGCAGCGTGTAGCGGCTAACGACACCAGTTCTGTGTTGGTTTATCAGTCTTCTTTGGCTTCCTGCGTAGTGTTCTTGTTTCTCATAGTATGAAAGGGGATTAATTAATTTTTTACTAAGCCTTTATCTAGTATTCAGTTGCGCTACGTCGAGCGATTTGTGTTCTTTTCCTTTGGCAGTAATTAGCCACAAGAACGCGGCTGGCACCACCTTGCGCTTCACGATCAGCAAGGTTCTTGACTTCATGGACTTCAAGTTGATAGGAGCATGTGCGGGCATGGCTCTATTCTGGTGCCAGGATAGTAGTGTCTTCCACGAAGGCTTTCAGCGGAGACATCCTGTGCTCCCCGCTGAGTTTCAGATCTTGTGCGTAACCGGCCAGAATGATCTGCATGACCAAAACGAAAAGTATCGGCAAGATCGTACACATTATTTCTTTACCAACCATAAGGTAGATCCATTTAGTCTCAAAAGTCTGGGTCGAGAAATGCTGCGCGAAGCCTGAGAAGTATTAGTATTACTTTAGCATTATCGTGATCTCCTCGGGTATGTAATACGTTCTAAGGACCTGTCATAGCAATTGGTACGGCATTGACCCACGCAAGCTGGTGGGCCACTGACTCATGAGCGTTTGTGAGATACTGACTTTTGCGTGTTGGTGGAAGAATTGGCCCACACGCGTGAGTTATATCGAGCCATATCACGTGGCGGTTTGACTTCACCGATTTCGCGGAGGTTTGACTTCTCCGATTTCGCTCCTCTCTGGAAAGCTATCCAGATCATGATGGGATGTTCGACGCATTCAGAGGTCCTTGTGATCATAATTTTTACAGTTCTTACTAAGTACTTGTTTTTCATTAAGTACGTTGTGACTTTGCAAACTATGACTGAGAAGAATATGTTATTCCCAGCTTTCAGAAAAAAAGATCGGCACAAAGTTGATATACTGCACGAGTCTTGCTTTTTGGGTGTGTAGATTCCGTTGGCATTTTTCGTTTCACTCTGCTCTTGTGCCTCAACACAGGTTTTGGCATCTGGTCAAGTCTTTTCAGATCGTTGAACATCGTTTTTGTATGTGTTGTTTGTCCATCGAGAATGATGATGACCATTCATTTCATCCAGTGGGGTTGAAAGTATGGAGCCGTGAGTGACATCACTCATTATATGGGACCCATTGGGACGATATGCTGCCTTGCAGCGGGCTTTCTTTACTCTGCCACTATTTCATTCCCCACCCCCGAACGGTGGTTTGATACTGAAACCAACCACTGGTATCTCCGGCCAAGAAACCTTCCATTTTACCTAGTGTCTGTGACCTCTCTGGCCTCTGGCTGCCTTAATACGTTTTCACCAGATGCATCTCATTCTCGATGAAGCGGATGCCAAATCGTGACTGTTCGAACAAATCTCTTTTAAATTAGAATAATTCCTTAAAGAATTTATCTCGTACCTTCTGAATAATCTGCACATTTCTGCAGAACAGTTTTTATTGCTAAAATAAAATGCGGGGTTTCTCCCACCTCAATTCTTAGCATCCTTATGTCATCCCGGCGCGTCACGAGGAATTTCCTCTTGTGCGCCAGAAATAGTAAACGGCGATGACAGGGAAGTGATTCACCGCACGGCCAAGGGCAAAGATGGCGGAGAGACAGCGGACTGTGCTCATTGGGCTCCTGCAACTAGATGGAAATGGAGAATGCGCTGACTGTGGCGAAAAAAGTAAGTTTTTATTTACACATGTAATGTCTCACATTAATGCAATTCATAATTGTGATTGGAAAGTAATTTCTTGTGTATATGAACAACAAAGCTGAAAGTGAGAAATATATGTCGAACTGTTATTTTTTTTTTTAAACCAAGAAGAGCACTGACTCATGTCGTGTCTGTCGTCTCACTCCGTGATAATAAATATAGTTTAACGGCCGCTATGGCTATTAGTATTAGATTACCCTAGACTTTTATTATGGCGCTAACGATGTTATTAATGACACCATACTAACAGAATCATTAGTAAAGGAAAGTGACTTAATAATTCGAGTCGCCAACACTCATGCAACTGGTTCTTCCTGACCCTGGTGGGAAATTTCCAAGTCGATAGTTGATTTATTGTCTTTCTGCGTGTTGCCGTTGCCATAACATTAGTCATAAGCACACAAACCATGTTGACTCACTGTCTGCCGTTCACAGACATTTTGTCCATTTTCTTGTTTTGTGAGGGAAAATTGTTTTAAGTACATATATGATATTTGTGCATCAAAGGTTTTAAAATTATATAATTATTATTACTTTATCAAATTTAGTGGCTAGATAAAATATTATTTTTCACTTTGTCAGTTATTGCCACTAAGAGTTTCACCAGCTGGGGAGGGTGATCATGCTGCTCCACAGCCCCTGTTCAGCAGAATGTATCAACTCATGTATTAATGCTATATTTCATGCCAGCCATGGCGAAAAGCTGTCTCCAGCAGCCACAGTGAAGATAATTTTCAAAAGCATCCCGCTCCAAGATTGTTTGTGTAAAGTTGACAAAGATGATAGAGGTGACTGGTAGTACATGAAGGATTATTAAAATAACCATGCATGATGAGTTATTTATCAATATCACTGCAGAAGACATTGGACATGCCTGGGAAAATAGCAGGAACACTGTCTCTTGCCCTGATGGAGATTATTGTCATCATATGAAACAACTAGATAAGTTTGGCATTGAGGAAGTAGCACAGAGCTTCAGCACAAACATACAGAATACCACAATGCCAATTAACTGGCTTCACCTGTGACCGCCGCTTAAACCCAGAAAAAGTAGCATAGTTCAGTAGCTGTCATACCTTTACAAAATCTCTGTGGAAAGTTATCAGAGAAGATAGTAGCAGAGTGGTTAATGTCCCATTTAGAACAGGCACAGATCTTACCAAACACCTTTTGTAGTTACAGACCAGGTTTGGGAGGTATGGGGGAAGTGCTGGATGTTTTGCTTATGTGTACAAATGGTTCCAGCGTAAGCATGAGACAGTTGCTGTGAAAGCTGACCTATAGCATGCCCACAGCAATAAACTACACCATGTCATGAGTGGAGTGAACCCCTGACTGGTGAACTCAATAGCAGTGACCTTGATGGAGAGATCAGTTGCATTTCACCTGGGAATATGGACATCAGAACCCATGCAAATTGCCCAGGATTGCCACAGGGCTCTCCGTGTGATGATTCTGATTAGCTTAAATCAGTCCCACAGGACCAGGATAAATGCTAGTATGTGTTGCTGATGTTCCTATTTATAGGCCTGATTCAGACATGAATTGAGCACATAAAGCCTGTCATTTTTTTTAAAGAGACCAGCTCAATTGTGAATCCTCATAAGGCATGTGATATGTGGTGCCCCTTGAATATTGCTATAGTAAAAGCCAACCTCCCTCTTGTGTATTTCAATAGGTAAATATTGACAGACATGACAGGCTGAAAAAAAACTGGGTATAACTTTTGACCACAGGCTGTCATAAAAATACCACATTGATACCACTATGCTGCTAGACAAGTGGGGATTGGCAGCACTGAGCACCCTTGGCAGATAATGTGGGGAGTGGTGTGTTTGGAGAGCAGAGCTGAAAATAAGGCAGCTGATAGAGAATATCTCTGGAGATGATTTAATAGTATACCAGTTGATTAGTACAATTAGTGGAGTGAGATGAGAGACTCTGATGATGCTTCATAGCTAGATGGAGGAACAAGACCAGTATAGAACAGAATGAAGCATATTCAAACACATCATCCAGCATAAACATGGAAGTCTGGGTTATCATTGTGGCTCTGAGATGGCCTTCAGTAAGGTAGTCATTAATATTACTCACGGTCAATATCCCACACAAGGTTCAGCTCTCAATCCCTTAATTGCCATTTTTGCTACCTCATTCCATCCCTACCTTGTTGTCTTTCCTATTTCTATTGATTCCTTGCTTGCTCACTCAAATCTAATCCTTTCCTAGCTGTTTTCCTGACTTATTTCAACCAATTTCTTGCTCAAACTAGTCTCTGTCCTAGAAAAACGTTAACTATTAGAAAAGCAACTCACAAAAGAATATTTGTATGTATATGTCTTACATGGATATAGTCAAGGAAAAACCACATTAATTTTCTGAAGGATACAAGGAGGCAAAAAGCTTTATTTATGGAGTCTCATGTTTAAAATACTGAATACCAGCATTTAGACTGAATAATATGACAGTTTTCATGAAAATAAAAACAATCAAATACAGTTTCTAGACGAACTGGGAATGAGAAGAGAGTTAATGAAAGGAATAAAAAAGAGGCAAGTGAAATATTTTGGTCACATTAAAAGACATTACACTCTTATAAAAACCATACTGGTGGGCAAGGTTGAGGGCAAGCAAGAGGTAAACAATGATACAAATGGGAAGATAACATCAAGAGATGGACGAATAACAGTCTGACAGAATGTACAATCAAGACAGACAGTGTTGGAGATCAGTTGCAGCCAACCTTCATTGTGGAGGCAGCAATCGATTGATTGATTGATTGAATATGACAGTATCAGTTTGGGGTATTGAGCCGCGGTAGTTGGGTGGCTAGCATGCTTGCCAAGTGGTCATATATTTTAATCCCCTTTACCTGGAACGTTAACCCTGGCAACAAATACCTGAAGAAGTCAGATTTGTCGGCTGAAATGTGAAAATATCGTAGCTCTGCTGTAAACAGGCACAACACAATTACGTCTAAAACAACATTCCTCGCTACATGCATGCTGGTCCTCCAAGTTTTTCATACTTATCTGAGAAAGCTAGATTTCTAGTGCACTTTTTCAGGATCAGGGCAAAGTCATCCTTTTTTTATTATTAGAAGAAAAACAAAATACTGTTGAATCCATGAAATAAACCAAAGGCATATGTCGTAACTTCTAAATCATCCTGCGCCATAACTTATCTTTACATTTCTTAAAATCTTTGTTATAGAAGCAGACTGGGCTTCGTGCACCATTGGAGTTTTCCTGTGCCAGACATGCGCTGGTATTCACCGAGGGCTGGGGTCTTCCCAGAGTAGAATCAAGTCCATACACTTGGATAACTGGGACAGAGATCAAGTACAGGTTAGATTTTGTGGTCCGAATAGGTTTGTCATTGTGACTATACTTTCCTGACAGGAAATTTAAGGTCCATCATGTTGAAACATTTTGAGAAATCCTAGGCATATTTCTGCGTCATCATAAACTACTATTTGATAGAGAAGATAGAAACAAGCTGTGGGAAATCCTTAAACAATATGGTGTGAGTACACATCTAACAAACCTATGTAGAAGCTTATATAACAATAGTGAGAGCAACTGGAGGACACTCAGAACCCTTCACCATAAGATCCGGAGTACGACAAGGTTGTGTCCTGTCCCCTCTCTTGTTCATAACATGTATAGACAACATATGTAAAGAAACCAGCCAAACAGAGACCGCAAGAATATCGCATGACGAGAACACAGAAGAAGAACCATCTGCATATCTAACCATTAGAGAAATCCCTGTTTGCGGACGACCAAGCACTAATAGCAAAATCAGAAGCTGAATTACAAGACCACATGAATAGTCTGAATGAAATGTGTAGGGAACATAACATGAAAATTAGCACAAGTAAAACAGAGGTAATGACTATAACTAAAGAAGAAAACACAACAGCAATTCACCTAAACGAACACCCCTTGAAACAAGTAAAGAGTTTCAAGTACCTAGGAAGTATAATATCATCAAATGGCAGATTAGAAGACGAGATTGAAAATAGATGCAATAAGGCAAATCAACTCATTGGACAAATGGCACCAATACTAAAGAACAAACATGTGTCAATAACTACTAAGAAAGCACTTTACAATACAATCTTATTACCAATTCTATGTTACCAATGCCAAACCTGGACAATGACAGAAAAAGAGACAAGAAAAATCACAACAACAGAAATGAGATTCCTGAGAAGAATACTCAACGTATCAAGAAGAGATCAGATCAGAAATGAAGAAATCAGGACCAAAGTGGGGGTTATAGCTGCACTATATTTTATTAGAAAGTAGCAAGTCAAATGGTTTGGCCATGCAAGTAGGTTACCAGTCAACAGCATACCACAACAAGCAATGATGTACAGACCAGATGGAAATAGAGGAAGAGGCTGACCACGTAAACGTTGGACGGAGGGAATAGCAGAGTCCATGGGAATATCGATATATGAAGCCCATAACCGGGCACTCTCACGATGTTTATACTTCACCTCGACACCGCAAGGTACAAGAGGAACATGATGAGATGAGATGAGATGAGATAAACTTCTGTGAACCTTGTTGAAATATTTTTGGTACACCTAAGTCCATATTTCTGCACAATCATAAACTGCTGTCGATCATGTTGAAATATTTTAGTACATCCTAGCCATATTTCTGCATGATCATAAACTACTATCCACCTTGTTGAAATATTTGTTGTGAGTACATCCTAGCCATATCTCTGCATGATCATAAGCCACTATCCACCTTGTTGAAACACTGCAAGTACATCCCAGCCATGTCTCTGCAGGATCATAAACAACTGTCCAGTATATTGAAACATTTTGAGTATTTAGATTATGGTTCTACCTTGATGTGGGGGATGTTTCATGCTAGAACTCTTGCTTGCCAGTCCAGTAGATATGTGTTTGAATCTCCGTCAAATAGGAGATTTAAATAAAACATTCACCAGGGATGCCAGGCCGACCCAATCTAAAATGAGTACAAGTGCGTGTTCTGGAAAGAGAAGTTGGCTGGCGTGAGTACCACGTAGTCATGACAGAACATTAGGCCTGCACCATAACACATTATGCCTCACGGTGTGGAAGAGGGTCTTTTACTTCACTTTCGTAGAGAGCAGCTAAAGAAATTTGACACAGTGTTTGGTCTTTTTACAAGGCGTGTGTATTCAGCCTCTGTGATAGTAATACACTTATGATTTTATTCTTATGTCACCCTTTGACACGTGCTGATAGCTTGTGGAGCTGAGAAATTTAAGCTTTCCACATACATCTTTTTGTCATCCTCTGTCTCATTTGTCAAGTATTTTCCCACTTCAGGCTAATTTCGATGTTCTACCTCTTCTGTTGATATTTGTTTTGTTTTTTTCTCGATGTTTCCAACATTGTTCTCGTTAACCATATCAACACTATCTCCAGTTTCCTCATCTTCATCTCATTATTTTACAGTAGTTAATTACCAAGCAGAGCATGCATGAAATCAGACAGAGGGTCCATATCTGGAGAGGCTGATTCAGTGGGAAGTAAGTAGATTGGCTGGAAGACACTCGGCACATACAGGGATAGTACAGGCGGATGTATAATTACCAATTTAATTTAGTTTAATTGCCACTTGTACCATCAGAATAGGAACACTTCATTGGCTACTGAAGAAGAGGATAGTGCACGTGTGGAAATGACCTCAGTGCAGTGATACTGATTCTTGAACTCATACTCACATACATGTTAAAACATCATAACATTGCATTAGTATGACTGACTGGCATCTTGCTGTCTTGACAGATAGTTTGTCAAATGGCGTGATACTTCTCCATAGCATAAAACATGGGCTGAGTTTAGAGATCTTGTGTTGCTCAAGCAGCATGATCACTCTCTTGGCCTGCTAGTTTACTCCCAAGGAAAGGTAACACCAATACGTCTGGAACAAGACAAGCTGCAGAAGCTGCCGGATCAGCAAAGCAATGCTCTAACTCTATGCCTGTTAGAGTTTCCTTCCTAGACCAGTTGCCAACCAAGACTTAGGGCCTGATCTGCCCTGCCATGACATTTAGTCTTTAGGTTGCAATTTCCTTACACTAGGGTAAGGTTTGTACACACCCAATTGCGCTCCTCCGTCAGAAGCCGTTGGCACAGTGTGGGGTGTGGAGTTTCGTGAGCGCCGCCCAACATTCGGTGAAACAGAAAGCAGGTAGTACTGTCTACTGTTATATGGTAGCTCAGTCATATCTAAGACCTGACACATTAATATATGCTGATTTTTTTCTGTAGTAGGCATCTGATGAGATCAGCGAAATATGTCAGGCAGTAAATTGTGCAATATATCGTTTGTGTCTTCGATATTCATATGCTTTGTCTCTTTTCCAGGTCATGGAAATGATTGGCAATATCAAAGCCAAAGACAAGTACGAACTCTGTGTACCTGTTTACTATAAGAGACCCACAAGTCAATCTGCAGAGTGGGTACCTCTTTTTGTGTGTGTTATATTGAAATCTGAATAGAAATACCTTAATTCATTACATAAACATACTGTGTTCACATGGCATTTCATTCAAATGTATGTGAAATGAGAATAAAGGTCTAATTAAGATACAATCTCAGTTTTGTAAATGAATGATTGGATTTAGGGGCCAATACTCTAAATCTTCCCTTAATCCTCCCAGTTGTCATAATGGTCTCCAGATCCCCTCTTCTCATAACATGACCCCAGGCAATGACTGTCATTTCTTGCTATGGGCAGCCATCTATGTGTAAACTGTTCTCCTTTATAATTGTATATTGCTCTTCTTGGCCTGCCATGGGGTTCTTGGCATTCTGTGAACATTTTAATCTGTCTAAATCAGGTTATAATTTTATTATGTACTATGTTGCCTTATGTGTCTCTGGGTTTTATTGGTTTGGTTTCTTTTAGTATTCTAAAATTGCCATTTGTTATTCAGACGAGGGGTCATAGTGGCCGGGAAATGTGAGAAAACCCGGGAATGGCAGTTTAGAATTTCACAGTAGAGAAAACATAGGAAAATGGTCAAAGAAAGAGAAAAGCCATGAAGTGTGACCAGGAAACTCAAACTGAATAAAAAGTGAGATTGTGGAGGATTTGTTTCAGCTCTACTTGTAACTACTGTTACAACTAATTATTGCTATACTATTACTGTTACTTCTACCACATATAAAATGCTGCAGCTGCTATTACTACTTACGCTACTGCTTTAACTAACACTATTGCAACTAGTACTACCACTACTGCGACACTATTGCTGCTGGTATTAGTAACTACTGCTATTACCACTGCTAGTTACTACTAATGCTATTACTACTAGTAACTACTACTACCACTGCTGTTAATATATCTATCACTTTTAATAATTACTACTACTGGTTACTACTAGTAACTATTACCGCTTACTACTACTACATAACTGTCTACATAATAAAGATTTGAGCATTACTTTTGTTTTTGCCTGAGAAATGTAATGTCTTTTGTATGTGTCTGTATGGGGCATATGCCTGACACAGCCTGGATACAGATTGGTGAATATGGCTATGATGAACCCTGTCAGACTACGATGTCCCCTGTCAGACCCTAAAGAATAGTGGATGGATGTTATGAGGAGATATAAGCTTGGAAACTTTGTGGCAACTAGTAAACTTGATGAGAAAAAAGCAAAAGAAGATCAATCCTGTATGATTTGGCCACATGGCATATTTGAACAAGAGCACATTCATGAAGCAAGACTCTTGATCGTTTGAGGTAAGCAAACCATGATCACCCATGTTTGTCAGTTTACATGGAGGATAGATAACAGCACCTTTAGACACCAGTTTGTTACACTCAGAAACAAGAGTGTACTCCTCAGTAGGATCAAGAATCTATCGGGGACTAATAGAGCCTTTAATAGAAAGTAACCTGCCAGTGTCTGTGGCTATGGGGTTGGTGAACAGTTTCACAACTCCCTGTCATACCAGTTCAAATTCAGCTGTAGGGGATTTGGGAGCAGATTATTTTGCTTTGATTCTGGTATGAGTGTCTGCCACTCAGAGCGTAATGGCAAGCTACTGTCCGTAAAATTGCCTATTAAATCATCATCATGTGCTATGCCGAAAAGCGTGGGTGGTCATGTTACACCATCTTACACTATCACCAGAGTCGTGGATCAGCTTTGTATTCTTCTCTCGACCATACCACGTGGCCAAGCCATCCAGGTATTTACCTCTCTGCCTTTCCCTTGTTATTTTCTCCTCAATCTTGCCAGTTGTCACCAAGTTCTCAAATTTATTTCTTCTCATAACGTGTCCAAACGATTGTGACTGTCTATGTCTAATTTCTCTAATTAGTTTACGGTTTTCATTTGTTTCTTGTAGGACTTGGTCGTTGGTTTTTCTGTCTGTCCGTGGTATTTTTTGCATTTCTGTGAAATTGCAAAATGTGATTTTCTTGGCATCAGTAAAGAAGAATTCACACGTGGCCAATAAATGGTGGGGTTGACTGCAATGTCCAGTAAAGTACATGCAGCTAACTTTTTTCTCCTAACTTGTTATGGCTGTCGGGGATCGACATGACAAGAATGTATGACAGTAATGTAAACAAATTATTCAGACATTGTAAATTAATAACAATAACATTAATGCAATGTTTTTTCTTTTGAGGATGATCATGGAGATAATTTTGTTTTTAAATTCTTTTATGCAGAGTTTTAAAAAAGGAATGGATAATGGCCAAATACCAGCGTTTAGAGTTTACGGATCCAGACAGGCAGGCAGATTATAACTGCCAAGTTAAGACGGGGTTGCTATGGAAACTGGGCAGAGACAGAAAACAGTTTGCGCTTCGCAAGTTTGTGTTATCTCGCGTGGATAATAAACTCTCATATTACATAAATGAAGAAAATGGCAAGGTAATAATCATTCTTGTAGGTTCTTATTTCTCTGTCATTTGTTTGTTTGTCACATGAGATATGTAGTCCTCAGGTGAATTATTTTATTGGTGTGTTTTACAGTTTTTATCAATTTCATTCCACATTTGTTGCTGTATATTTTCTAATATCATTGGGTTTGATTGTATTTGCTTCGTTTATATTTTTTACTTTTTGTCTTTGGGTAATGTGTAGTTAGAAGAAGTGTGAACAAAAGAAACTGTCATATTTTGTTCAATTTTTAAGTTATTTCTGTCAGCTTTTTCTGTAATAGCACATCAACCATTAATATTTAATGTCTTTGGTAGTTCCTTTGTTTTCACCCTCACTTAAAAATAAAATTTGTTTACAATCTTTGATTTTCAGCAGCGGCAGCCAAAGTCAGAGGCAGACCTGGACTATCTTAATGCTGTGTTTGTGCCGGTTAAAATGGGAAATCCCTTTGGTCTGCAGATTACCTACTTAAAAGATGGCTCCACAAGAAATCTGTTTGTGTATGCAGACAGTTCTAAGGTAGTTTGTGTGATTTTATCTGCCTATGTGTGTATTTGGGTGGATGAAAGAGTGAATTTATTTTAATAGTATGTTTAGATGTAACTAGCTGGTTCTGTGGCAAAGAGGTTACGACGCAAATTGTAATCCTGCATACCACGTTCGAAACACAGCTGCAGGCGACTTAGCAGCAGACTGTCTTGCATTGGTTTTCATATAATAGTATGAGTGTCCCATCATTCAGAAAGCAATGACAAACTTGCCAAGAAATTGCAAACAGCCAAAATATGCTAGGGTTGACTGCAGTGTCCTGTAAAGGATATGCAACTAAATTTTTTAGATGTAACTATTCTGTTATTGTCTATCCTCATAGGAATGACTACATGTGATACAAATTTGTCAATAAGTGGTTATGTGGGTGGGAAGTTTGAATCTTCAGACATGAACTGTTGTATTTCTGTCGTACTCTTGTTAGCCTGTTTGTTATTGGGACCCTTAAGGGAAGCAAAGAATATGGATTTAAAATCAAGAATCATCATCGCTGCACTCAGGACATTCCTACATGTGCTCCGTCCCCTTTTTAGTAGCCAGTGAGAAGTGCCTATGCTGATGGTACCAGTGACCGCATGATTAAATATCCGTCTGCATTTTCCCCTATGCTATCTCTTGTGCCATGGAGAGGTATCACGCCATTTGACAAACTATCTGTCAAGACGGCAAGGTGCCAGTCAGTCGTACTAATGCAATGTTTTGATGTTTAAACATTTATATGAGTATGAGTTCAAGAATCATTTTCATTGCACTGAGGACATTTCCACATGTGCACTCTTCTTCAGTAGCCAACGAAGTGTTCCCATGTTGATAGTACAAGTGGCAGCCTGATTAAACATCTGCCTGCATTATCCTTGTATGTGCCATGTGTCGTCCATACCCGCTGCTCACTTCCCACTGAATCTGCCTGCAGGTGTGGATCTTCTGTTTTGCTGCACTTTCCACTTGATCCTAAAGAGTATGCTTAGTAAAGTGGAGAAAAAATGTTTTGTGTGGAATGGCTCACATCGCTTCAGAGGTCACAGATTGTGAGAATTGTGTGGATTTTTTGCCCTGCCCGTGCAGGGGAATGAACAGGCTGATAGACTGGCAG
This sequence comes from Cepaea hortensis, assembly GCA_963921405.1. NCBI lineage: Eukaryota > Metazoa > Mollusca > Gastropoda > Stylommatophora > Helicidae > Cepaea > Cepaea hortensis. Next base: position 31,624,149 of record OY992876.1, on the reverse strand, counting down.
GGAATGCACCTCTTGGTGGTCGATTACCTATGGACAAGGGAGAGGTGGTTGTGCGCCTGTGGGAGAAGGTGGGGGAACAGATTGAGAACTCATATGTGGAAAGAATGAGATTGGCAGGGATTCTGGAAGAATCTCAAATCTGAGAGGGAAGACCAGGAGAACTTTCAATCAGATAGCGATGGGAACGATTAGTAGTGTGACTCTTTGCTGGCTATTGAACGGGAGAACAGAGCGCGTATGGGAATGTTCTGTGTGCAGTGATGTCGGTTCTTAGCTCAACTCCTAAAGAGCCTTCACCACATCAGGCTTGTGATAATATAGCTTGCTGACAAAATGGGCGACAGCAACCAGTCTATCAGCCTGCTCATTTCCTCATACACCTACAAGCCCTTAGCAGAAAATCCATGATAAGCTCTTGACCTTCATCTAGTCAAGTCACCCCACATGGAACAGTTTCAGTTTAATGTAGTCAAGAATAGCAACACTGTAACTCATGATGCATGTCATAAGAGGCAGCCAAAAAAAGTTAGTGTGGGACTGGTTGCAGGAAACTTTAGCTGCAGAATCCGACCTACCATGAATAAATCTAAACATCAGGAAAGAAGAGTAACTCGGTGAACCAAGAGGAAAGAATATGCGGAGGATATAGAGGGAGCTGCAGGAGATAGCATAAGATAGGACAGCTTGGTATGATTTGATTTGGTTGAGGTCCTATGCTACAGTAGAGGATAAAGTGCAGTAGAATTACCCTTGTTAGAATCTATCCATGTGGATCTGTCTTCTTCTAGCTTTACAAGTAGTTTCTTTGGGAGGGGACTCAAAGTGGTAGGTTAGTGGCCATCATCCTCATAGATGTCTCCTCTATATACAAATGAGTGGTAGCTAGCATATTTCTAATGTCATCATTTCTAATTGTGTCCAGCTAGTGAAGCTGGGCAGCTTGTCTCCAGAATTTCATGACATAATTTAGTTGTAACGTCTGTAACTCTTTTGCACTATTTATTGATGCATGTACTGGCATCTTTCATTGCCATGATGACATATTTTCTGTGTCTTCTTTTAATGTTTATCAGGCATTCTGGTCTCTTTTAGGACATCTTTATTACTTAGTTTAGTTGTTCATGTTTGTAACATTAATCCTTTATTGATTTTCTTGTTTCTCATAGAATTATCAAATGTATTCTTGTTTTGTTTTTGAAGGAGATTGTCGATTGGTTCATGTGTATTAGAGCTGCCAAGTGGGAAAGAAGAAGAATAGCCTTTCCTGACAGAGATCTAACACAGGTAATGCTCGAGTTGTTTACTTAATTGTTTTTAAATGCTCTCTCTCTCTCTCTCTCTCTCTCTCTCTCTCTCTCTCTCTCTCTCTCTCTCTCTCTCTCTCTCTCTCTCTCTCTCTCTCTCTCTCTCTCTCTCTCTCTCTCTCACTCTCTGTGTGAGAGAGAGAGAGGGGAATATCTTGAGAATTGTTATCTGGAATGCTAGAACTAGTATGAATTGGGAAAGTAAGTATGGGTGGTAGGAGAAATTGAATAATATAGGATTAGTATTATGCTATAATAGGGAGGATGGAGCAGGCAAACTTCATCTAGACACCGGTGGAAGTTATGTTTTCAGCTCAATCAAAGAAAAATGTGTGGTCCTAATGCTATTTACAGAAGCAGAGAAAGCACTAATAGAGTGGGAAGCTGTGAGTGCTAGAATAATAACAGCAACATATAGAACCACAAAACAAAGAAAGTAGACATGTATTATGCACTATATCTAAATTTAAAGAGTGACATGCATTGTATTACCAAGTAAAGAGTTCAATTATTTTAGTTCTCTTTGCCAAACGCATGTGACAAATTTGGTACAGTTATCCGCTCTACACTGGTTGATTTAGCTTGAGTTTGAAACACCTGTAACATTGTCTGAAGTCAGTCATTCAGTTGCATATTCAGTCAGTTGCAAATCCTTTAAAGGACATAGCAGTCAACTCCAGCATTCTTTGGCTGTTTGTGATTCCTAGGCAGGTGTACGTTCAGTAGTTTGCCAGTGTCTACAGTACAGTGATGATAATCCACTGCTAACTAGTGTAACAAATGGTAACACTGGACTAATAACACAGTTCCAGAAGTTAATTTCGTGACAGTAGTTAACTTTTATTCCTGCCAGTGATGATAATGATTTACTTCCACAGCTTGCTGAAGACTTAACAAAAGACTTTCTGATGGAAGGCTGGCTGAGTAAAATGGGACCCAAGAATGAGCCATTCAGACGTCGCTGGTTTACTCTTGACCGCAGGAAGTTGATGTACTTTGAAGAACCTTTAGTACGTTTTCTCTTTCATTGTGTGCTGGTTTTGTAATATGAGTGTCTGTCTTCAGAAGTATTTGTTTATGGGTTCTTCATGCTGTTTATTTCCTTATTAGTCAGTATTAAGAGTTACTGAAATCAAGAAAATAGTTATCTGAAAATTGTTTATACATTAGTTCTGCCAATAGAGGCTTGCTATCTGCATACACCTGCCTTCAGTCTGAAACCAACCTGGCACTTTAGTGATGCACTGCCTTGTAATATTCTTTCTTACTTCAATCATTCTCTGATGTACTTGTAAAATTCTTTCTTCCTTCAACTCACTGATGAACTTGTAAAATGCTTTCTTCCTTCAACTCACTGATGTACTTGTAAAACTTTCTTCTTTAAACTCACTGATGCACTTTAAAATTCTTTTTTCTTTAAACTCACTGATGCACTTGTAAAATTCTTTCTTCTTTTAACTCACTGTTTCACTTGTAAAATGTTTTCTTCTTTCACCTCCCTAATGCACTTGCAAAATTCTTCCTTTTTTTAAATTCACTGATGCAGTGGGTTGTACCATTTTTTCCCCTTTAAACTAACTGATGTTGTAAAAATAAATGTTCTCTTCAACTCACCAACACAGTTGTAAAATTCTGTCTTTCTTCCTTAACCTTTGACCTAGTCATAGCACCCTGGCTGAGCCTGCGATCTGTTGCAGGCAGTTTCAAAACCAGACATCAGAAAAATTCTATAGTTGGTCACTGCCCTGACTGCTATAACAAGAATTGCACATATTTGAAAAGTTAATCAAACAAAACTATGGTGATTGCAATAACTGCATGTGCTTGACTATTCTAGAAACAAATGATGTAGACTATTATCTTCTCAACATTAACAACACTGCACTGAACATATAAATTCATGCAAAATGTTAAATCCATACCCATGTCTGGCCTATCAGTGGTTAGCGTGCTTGCTTAATAAGGCAGTCTGGCTTTAATCCCCATCAGTAGCAGGATTGAATCATTTTACTAAGAGTCGACTCTGGCTCATAAAATGGGTGTTGTCTACTTTCATAGTTTTTTTAATACAGAATGTTACAGAAGAGTATTAAAAATGCATTGGAGGGAAAGGAGAATAAACAGATTTATCCAACAAGAAATGAACATTGAAGAAGATTGTTTATTAAGACAAACAAAAATGTGACAAATGGAATATTTTGGACGTGTAAAGATGCATGAAAGTCTAGAACAGATAATTATGGAGGGAAGAGGAAGACCTCAACATAGATGGATTCAAGATATCATAGGGATAATTTATACATGACAGCAACAAAGGCAGGAGATCAAGCTTAAGATAGAGACACGTTTTGAGAGACTTATGGAAAAGTTCTACACTGGATGATGATGAAGGAAAGGTGTTGAGGAAGTGAACTGGTCTCCACATGTCATGTAATGGCCTAGGTCGGTGATTCTCAACCTTTTTTGGCCTATGCACCCCTTCACCATATGTTCAGAATGTTATTCCCCTCCCTCCTCCTTTTTTTCGTATTTCCTTCCTATAATTTCACCCCGCCCCTGCACAGTGTACATAAAAATTGAAGTTAAATTTAATAACACATACTAGAACAAGTCTAGGCGTTTACATAAAACGGGATTTGCGGGTCTACTTACGTTATAAAAGAATTTCAGAAGGGTGAGAAGTACAGAACTGTAAAGTATGGAGGGAAAAACAATATCAAGTAATCGGTTCTTGTATTAACGCAATCTTGAAATAATCTTAATTCCCCATTGGGGGGAATATCCCACCGGTTGAGAACCACTGGCCTAGATTATTTGAAGGCACAATGCTTTGCATGTCTGTGGCATTATCTGTCATGGGTATACTTGTGCATGTATACTGGTGAGTCAGTCATCATATTTTGCAACAACTGAGTTGTCGTTTTCATTGTTAATCACCTGTCACCTACATGAGGGATTATCTCTTGGTGAGAGCTGGCTCGGAAGAAAACTGGCTTATCAACATTATGTTTCTAAAACTGAAATACTCTGGGCATATTAAACATCACAGTGCTATGGAAAGAATAGTCACGGAAGGCGTGGTTCCTGGAAGAAGAAGCCAGAGGTGACCAGCATGAAGATGAACAGGGGACATTGCAGACACCTTGGGCGTAAAAATGTATGGGGCAGGAAAACTTGCAAAGAATCCAGAAACATTTTGGTGGTTTATGACGTGACTTTCTGCAAGGAATCTGCTGCATGATGATGAGAGTTGGCTCAGTTCAATTCAGATTATAATCATGACACACCAGACATGTTCATAGTTGCTCTGATCCCATGCATAGTAAATCCATTAGAGTGCAGTGATTAACTATGCCAGTCCTTGATTGATTGATTGATTGATTTAAGAACCAACATCACAGCATTCGGGGCATTCCCATTCGCGCTCAGTCCCCATCCTCAGCAGCCAGAGAAGAGTCCCAACACCATTAGTGCCAGTAGCAATCTAATCAAATGTCCGTCTCGCCTTTCCTCTCAGTGTCGATATTGATAGATAAGCTTCCTTGCATATTTGATGTGCTGTTCTTTCCTGGCTAAACATATCTTCAGATAATGTAACATTTCATTTAATTGTCTTGTTTTACTATTCTAAGTTGTTTTTGCTCTTTGTTACTCATTAGTGGTTAAGAATGCTGGGTTATCCTTCAGGAGACCCGGGTTCGAATCCTCGATAAGATCTGGGTATTTGTTCTGTTTGGGCAAAATGAAAAGCCTAACCTGCACAGCTCGCGGCGAATGCATTAGCGAGGCGGCTGTAATTCTTCAAACTCAAAGACTCCCTGTCCTACACCGCAAGGTACTATAGGTAGTAGACGACAGTTGTTTTTTTTTTCAGTTCTTCATTTTTTCAGTTCTTCATTATTGACATTCATTGTTTCTCTGAATCTGAATAAGATTTGTTTTAATTGTTTTGTTTTCAGAATGCATTTCCCAAGGGAGAAATTTTTATTGGACACAAAGATGCTGGTTACAGATTAAGTACAGGGGGTGAGGTTGGGGACAGAAAATCCTTGAGTCCCAACGGAAATAACAATTACTGTTTTACTCTGCACACTCCTGACCGGAATTTTGTGCTGCGAGCAGAGACTCAAGATGATATGAGCAAGTGGTTCATGGCCTTGCAGAAAGTGTTTGAAATGCCTGTCACACCACAAGACAGCAAATGTGAGTATCTTATTCTTCTTCTTCCTTCATCTGATGTTTGTTTTGGACGTAATTGCATTATGCCTGTTTACAGCATGGCTGCGATATTTGCGCCTTTCGGCCGACATATCCGACTTCTTCACGCATTTCCTGGAATTGTTTTATCTATTTTCTATCTTATTGTTTCCAGCGGACAGAACCTACTTTTCTGCTTGTTAATTTCTTTTCAAAATGGGTATGTGAATAAACAGTTGCATGACGCAGTGAACCTCAGCATTTATTATATGGCTCTCATTGAAGAAGTGAAAGAAGTAGAAACTAGAGGACGCACTTAACATAAAAACTTTCTATAGTTACCGGCCAGGATTTGAGCCTGTCATCTCCAAATGATGGCAGTGCCTCACTGCAAGAACAAGTGTACTTCGATGCATGGCTGTGTGTTTATTTATGAACTCTATTAGTGCCTTCAAAGATTTCCCCAATTGATATTTCTGTGTGTTACCAGCATTAATGAGGAGCATCGGGCCGAGTGGCAAGAACGCCGGATTCTCCTTTAGAAAACCCGGGTTTAAATCCTCGGTAAGGTGCAAATTTTTTTTTGTCGGGCGCAAAAAGAAAACCCAAACCTGCACAGTTCGCGAAGACTGCACTAGCCAGGCGGCCTTAATTCCACAGGCTCTAGACGCCGCACCATACACCACAAGGTACTATACTGGCAGTAAATGACAGTTTTTACCAACATTTATTGGCTGTCTGGGATTTATCAGGTAGTCTTTTAGTTCAGTAGTTTGCATTGATTTCTGAACGACACATCCCTCACACCATTTAAATCGACACCAAATGGTCTGTTTCCTGATCACCCTGGATCGGTATGTCAGCAAATGATGAAACTATGTCTCACTACCCTCTAAGCCATGACATAAAAAAGTCGCTTAAAAGACGACAGGGTCGACTTCATTGCACCGGGTTTTATCCCATATTGCTCAGTCTCTTTCCGCAGCGCGGAAAGCGTCGCACCAAGCATGAACTCCGTAGCTCTAGCGACGACCCACAGGAGTCTCCGAAAAATTTAACTCGTGAACTGAAGGATGCAGCCCAGAAGTGAACCCACAACCTTTGGAGCCCGAGTTAGGCGGCTTGACCACTTCGCCATGGAGACTCCGCCATGACATGGAAGGTAACATTGAAGCTAGTTTAGTTTAGTCGACGGATCAACATCACGGCACGGGGGTGTAACCCATATGTGCTCCGTTCTACTCCTAACTCAAGCCTGAGTCCGGAGAATCTCAGCTCAGTGTTCAAGCTCTGTAGCACCGGTGAGGATCCTGAAATACTTTCTGTAGATTTTTAACTCAAAATTTTGCCCGGGCAGCACTGTTTTTTGATTTCCAACTGCCAAGGGATTTTTTTATGTGCGCGCAACAATACACAAGGGCGTCCGATCTCGCTACCCAAAGACCATGGGAAATTTTATTACTAGTCCACGAGAGAAAATCCCAGCCCTCACCGGGGCTTGAACCCGGGACCTTCAGCACTCGAAGCGGACACCATACCTTGAGACCACTATTGAACATTGAAGCTTTTGATATGTGGTTGTATGGATGAATAGGATGAATATTATGGCAGGAGAAAGAAGTATTACAAAGACTGAGATTGAAGGCAACTTTACTGAATAAGATCAAGCTCTAACAATTTAGATATCTCATTCATGTAAATAGAGGCTTTGCTGACACTGGAAGGACACACATTGAGAAAACTAATAATAGTATTACTATAAAGACCTTTGTAAGGAATCTACAGGGCCAAAAAAAAAACAGATGAAGACCTAAAACCACATGGAGAAAAGAAGAAAAAAAATATATATATATATATAGTTAGTCGACAGATCATCCTCATTGCACATCAAACCATTCAGTCCATAAGTGCTCGGATCCCCTCCTCAGCAAATCCCGCAGCGTGTAGCGGCTAATGACGCCAGTTCTGTGTTGGTTTATCAATCTTCTTTGGCTTCCTGCGTAGTGTTCTTGTTTGGCCACCCCTCTTTTAATTTGCTGTTCTCGCAGTCTGGCCATGGTTGTAGATTCACAGTCATCACTTGGTTCACGCAGAGTATTCAGAATGTCAGCCTGGTCCCTGGCGCGTCCGCCCTCCACAGTAGCCTCACCTGCGAGCTTGTCAGCCCGCTCATTTCCTTGTACTCTCGCATGCTCTGGCACGTAGATGAAACTAATCTTTGCCAGCCGAGACCGCTCCAGAGGCAGCAACCATTTTCTTTGGATCGACCCCTCTATCCTCTTGATATATATATATATATATATATATATATATATATATATATATATATATATATATATATATATATATATATATATATATATATATATATATATATAGGGAGGACATGGACAGAGCTGCATGGAACAGCTAAGGATATGAGTGCTTGGACTGAGTTGATTGAGGGCCTATACCCCAGTGGCAAATACAGGGCAAGAGAAGAAGAAAGAAGCAGCTCTTTGGTAAAGGAAATGCTAGAGAGATAAATGCAGGAAAAGGGTACAAGAGAGACAGTATGACTAGTGGGTGGACAACATCAAGACGTGGACTGGAAGAAGCTTGTATGAAAACACTAAGAAGACGCGTGATAGATGGCACTTGATGGTGATTAATTTCTTTTATGCTTTTCTGTACAGATTGCAGAATTTGCTAAATCTCCTTACATTCAGCATGTGTTCTGTAGTGGTATGGATATTGTGAGGATTTAATCATATAGATAAATGTATTTAACACTTTAGCTTGTGAGTTAGTAGACCTGTAAGTGAAGCGAAGAATAGTAGTATTGTAACATGCCGTGCATTTTGTAAGAGGTGACTAAAGAGTGTTGGTGTAAGAGTGCTGGCTACCTCAGCCCATAGAAAACTTTAGCTGCAGAATCCAGCCAAACATGAACAAGACTGCAATGGGCTTGGTGTGAACTGGTTGATCTCCTGCACCTCATTGGGAGAACAAACAAACAAACTTTATTTTCAAAGGTTTAAGAAGAAGAAAATATCATCATCATCATCATCATCTTCCACTTCTGCCGTCAAGCGTCGTGGGGAGGAATAATTTGCGTTCCAGCGCCCGGTGGACGGCACTGGATAGTGTCATTCCGTGTGGTTGTACAATGTCTCTGATGTCGTCAATCCATTTTCTTCTTGGACATCCTCGTGGTCTCGTCGCAGATGATCTTTGATGTAAGGCCAGTGATGGTAGTTGCTGATGTTGCATTCTAACAACATGGCCAAACCACTTGATCTTCTGTCTTTCAATAAATGTGGCACAAGGTGTTGATCCCACAGTCTGTCTGATAGTAACATTTCTTACTCGGTCTCGGATTGTTAAGTTGGCAGCTCTCCTCAGGCATCTCATTTCGCAGGTGTTGATTTTGCGAAGGTGTAATTTGGATAAAGTCCAGGTTTGAGATTGGTAGCATAGGGTTGGTGTGAATATGCTGTTTATTATCTGTCGATAATATAACATTTTAAAATGGATTGTTTTGTTTAAAGAATGCCAAAAGATTTACCATTGTCTAATAATGGTTCCTTTAATTTCTTTTTTTCCCCCAGTGGCATCTTTATTAGTGGCAAAGAAGTCATCAAATTCCTTTCGGTTGATCAAGCGGTAGGGACAGTCATACCGTGGCATCATGATGTGTTTATTTCATGTGAGATTTGCAGTAGCATGTACACATGCCTTCAGCAAACCACGTACAAGTCCTCCACCTCAAGAACAGAAGACAATGGAGGCACTGAAACCGAACAAGAAATGGTTGTTGCCTGACGTGATGGCCTGAGTCCAGTGTTGTGTGAAATCTTTTTCATTCTTTGCACAGTGCCTTCATGTGTGTTGATAGTGTATAAATATATTTAATACTTTATTTTTGTTCTTTTTGTTTTGGTTTTGTTCACTGAATGGGTGAATTGATTTCCATATGGAAAATATGCTTGTTTATATGAATGGCATAGTTTGTGTCTTCTTCATAGAAAGATTCCTAGGGGATCAAATTTTGTCCCATAATGTTGTATTTTCTTATCGTTAATGCCTATGGCATTGGATGTCATGTTTATTATAGCCTTGTCAGACATGTTGGCCAATCATTTCCAGATAATTTTATGATCCATTACGTTCTTTTCTTATAGTCAATGCTGTATGGGATTGGATGCTAGGTTTGTCACGTATTTTATCACATATGTTGCCAATAATTTCTGATATGAATTTTTCTCAATGGAGCGCTGCCAAACTTTCCTGTATCTTTTCTCTAGGTCTTCCTGTGTCTCTCCTCCCCTCCTACTTTCATGTTATCATTACTTTTTCCAGTTACCCCTTCGTGTAACACATAAAAAGAATACGTTTATGATGACCCTTTTTAACACTCATGGCATTCTCAGCATTCATCTACAGAACCACATCCCAGCAGCTCCAAGTAATATCTGACTAATCTGTTAACTATTACGTATACATAAGTGTGTGTGCATCGGTGGTTTAGGTGTTAGTGAAACACTGTTTCACAATTCCCTGACATACTGAGATGTGGGCTCAATATTCAGCCACAGGTGATTTGAACACAGGTAACTTTGCACTGATTTCAGAGGCATGAGGCATCGGCCATTCACAAAACACTGGCAAACTACTGGGCATAAAATTGTCTAGTAAACCACAAACAGTCAATAAATGCTGGGGTTGATTGTCCCATCCCATAAGGGGACACGCGACTAACTTGTATACATAAGTGTACATATTATTGATGTTGTGAGACATTCTTCTACAACCAGTAATGCTTTGGAACTTATTGACCTTTTTGATTTCCTGCGCTGGTAACGATTAATTAAACCATAATATTTCTGCAAACTTGTAAGAACATATATTTTAAATGTTTGGCTTTCGTAGCATGTTACATTTTACAAGCGACGTGTATATTGCCAATGTTTACTTGTTGTTTCAGAAAAGAAACTTTTCATTGGTGAATGTATATTTATAGCACTTTGGATGAAGTGTAGAACTAAGTTATGGCAAAGTGTGCCATGATTTTTCTTAACTTTATTCTGGTGTATGTTTTTTGCTGGTTTTATGAAATGGGAACAATATTTTAATTCAACAAACAAAATATGTAAAATGATAGTTTTAAATAAATATATATGTATATAAAGTGTATGAGGAATCGGAGAGAAAGAGAGAGAGTGTGTGTGTGGTATAAGGAATCAGAGAGAGAGTGTGTGTCATGGTGATACCATGGCATCATGTTTTTATTTCCTCTGAGATTGGCGAGAGAGAGAGTCAGTTTTGGTTGCCATTCATTACCCCAGACCAGAAATCTGAAGTATAAGTAACAGTTTTTAAATGTAAGTCTTCACATCAATGACGGACAAACAAAGATTTGAGTCAGAAAATAATGAAGAGTCAAATAAGTAAAACAGAGTATAAAACTTTAAAACTTGAGTAAATACCACAACTGTACATTACATTGCTTATTATAGTCAATGTGAACGGTAGTTGCTATGCTTTGATTTTCAAGTTATGTATTGTAGCAAGGCAGTGTAATTACACACAGAGAAGTTTCTTTGCCACATTGTTAGACCTAGGGTCATGGATTCACGTGTATGTTGGAGTATTAGTGGCTTACGTGATTGTGCGTATGTAATGTTTGTTGAGTGTTGAATGTCATCTTTGTTGATATGCATTGATTGTGGAGTGATTTATTTTGACTGTTGGGTGGTTTGTGTTTTGTTTGTTGTATGATGTGTGTTAGCCGGTCTCCGTGGCCAAGGAGTAAGCAGCTTTCTCCGTAACACCGAATGCTCTTGTGGTTGACGTGAGCGCACGAGAATTGTAAGCGATTCGAGTCGCACCAGTGACTTATGAGAGTAAGGAGCCGGTCGCTCAAAGTCGTGGGTGCTGATGAGCATAATCTAGCCTAGGAATCAACATACAGCTGAAAGATGATGATGTTGACCGCAATATCCTGAAATAGGGTGGAAACGCGGGGGGGGGGGGGGGGGGGGGGGGTGATGATGTGTGTTCAAAGCACCTCATGTTAGCTGAGATGTGGGTGACATGTGTGGTTGTGTGAGTGTCATATTTGTTAAGTATCATGTTTGTTGACTGATATGCTTTGGTTGTTGAGTGAATACATCTTGACTGTTGAGTGGTATGTCATGTTTGTCGAATGACATGTGTTTGTCGTAAGTTAGATTAATATTTGCTGTGTGTTTCGCCATGTTTGTTGTATGATATGGCATGCTTGTTGAGTTAAATGTTATGAATGTTGAGTGATATGTGTTTCAGTTTGTGTTGAGTGCTGTATGTTCTATTTGTTGAGCGTTGTGTTTGCTGAGTATATTTTATAGTTTATAGTAATGTCTGCTATCTTTGTGGTGGGGTAGGTGTCATGACAGTTGAGTGGTATACATTTCATTATTTGTGTAGTAGTGTGTGCTATGTTTATACAGCAGTCTTGTCATGTTCATAGAACTGATAAACATGCATGGATCCTCTGACATAGGTTGTTAATACCTTTGTTAAAGTTGGAGCTAGCAACTTGGTGAAAAGACTTGGTGAGTTCAAACACTGCTGGATCAGTAATCGTCAGTTCTAGGATGCCAGTTGTTTAGATATATATTCAAGTCAGTGTCTGAGGGTGTACAAAGAAGGAGCAGAACTGTGAATTCAGGTGGTGCAGAAGATAAATGGTGCTGTGAAATCAAGAGTGGCATAGGTAATATTAAAATAAATTGTTTTATGTTGTATATATACACGTTTTATAATATAATCAGAACATGTTATGTTCAGTTAGTGCAAGAAATATACATGCCTATGTTTCATTCTCAAAATGTTTACAAATCAAACAGCCAAATGGGCACGTCACACAAATTCAATCAGAAGGTAGCCTGAGACAGTAAATGGCTGGTAAGAGTAGCATTGACAAGTTAAGATTTCATATGTTAACAGCCATATATTGCCTGGCAGTTGTATTTTTGGCAATAATGAAGATTGTGAAATATTATATGCAATAAGTTTGTTATCTGTGATTCACATGTTTTTATTTAGCATTGAAAGAAGGAAGATTGTTTTCTAGCCATCTGTTGCAAAACCTTGTCGATTCGAGTTGTTTACTTTTTGTACAATTTGAAGAGTTGGGAACTGGTGATAGCTTGACAGTCAAGATTTTGTAGGCACATTCATGAAACATGTTGCAGTTAATTACAAAAAACAAACTTGCAGACATAGGCTGATTCCAAGTGAAAGAACAGAAGAAGATGAGACAGCTTGAGTTTACAAAAAGTGCAACATGAAATTAATGTTCTTCTAATGCTGGATTTTGCCACAGTTGTATAAGTCACTTTGCTAGTTGTAAGACTGGAACACAGTTGTATATGATGTCACTACCTGGGAAGGTTAACCCGGTCAACAAATGCCCGCAGAAGTCGGGTGTATCCGCCGAAAGGTGCAAGTATCGCAGCTCTGCTGTAAACAGGCACAACGCAACTACGTCCGAAAAAACACTTTGGATTAACGGAGAAGAAGAAGGTGTCACTTTGCTAGTTCTAAGGCTGGAGTTTATCACAGCTGTATAAGTCACTTTGCTAGTTCTAAGGCTGGGGTTTGCCACAGCTATATAAGCCACCTTGCTAGTTCTAAGGCTGGAGTTTGCCACAGCTGTATAAGATGTCACTTTGCTAGTTCTAAGGCTGGAGAAGGCCACAGCTGTATAAGTCACTTTGCTAGTTGAAAGGCTGGAGTTTGCCACAGCTGTGCAAGTCACTTTGCTGGTTCTAAGGCTGGAGTTTGCCACAGATGTATAAGCCACTTTGCTATGATGGTCACTTTTTGTTTATCTACAGCTAAGAATAAGATAAAGAAAAAGAATATAATAACAGACCTCTACTTTGTTTCAGAACTGTTGTACTAATCCTATATTGTTATCATACTGTGTTTCCAAACTGATTTTATGGTCTAAGATGGTTATTGTTAAAAAAACAAAAAAAAATACAGATCAACATTTGAGTGGATTATGCTGGCTGTTTCAGTCCTATGTTTAAAATGTAATTATGACAATAGGACAATAATGAATATTTGGCTCTATTTATGGTGGGAAGTTTTGTAGTCCTGTATAGTATGTGAATTTTAATTATTAATAACAGTTATTGATGTGGAACAATAATTCAGCTTAAAATGTATTTGAGGTATTTATTCATCGTATCATTATTATTATTATTGTCTGCTTGGTATGAAGTCAGATTTGTTTGCTTCACATCGTTACAGTTGTAAATCTTTGGTTAGTGATTTGCACCTGTCAGAGAATCATGATTGAAGGTTCAGGATGCCAATGAATGTTTTTTTTTATTTGTAAAATACAGGCTTTGTTGTGAACATCATTTTTAACTGGGAAGACTGTGCACATTATTTTTAAATGGGAAGACTGTGCATTATTTTTAACTGGGAAGACTGTATGCAGGTGTTTTATTTCTGTCTGCCATTGCATCTTCTTAAAAGACAGAGTATTTTTTCTGTCTCTATTTTTTTGCTAGATGAAATTGTCAGCACCCAATAGATCCAATGTCCTGTGTCCATCTTTGACCTGTGTCGACCCTGCTTAGAAACCCTGCCTTTCTTCCTGTGCTTTTTAAGCCGCTGTGACATTTAATATGGCCTGAGTTTTTCACTTTCCCAAACATGGTGCTGTTTATACACCAGTTGTCTTGGATGTTCAGATCTTGTAGAATGTTAATATCACATACCATATTGTATCACATAAAAACAGCTTTCAAAGCACAGGGGAGGTTAAAGTACAAGATAGGTTTATGGCTGTGGTGGTTCAGTAGTTAGAATGTTAATATCCCATGTTACATTATATCACATAAAAATAGCTTTCAAAGCCAGGGGAGGGTAAAGTACAAGGTATGTTTATGGCTGTGGTGGTGCAGTAGTTAGAATGTTAATATCCCATATTATATTATATCACATAAAAACAGCTTTCAAAGCCAGGGGAGGGTAAAATACAAGATAGGTTTACGGCTGTGGTGGTGCAGTAGCTAGCATTCTGGTCTGCTGATCCAGTGGTCGTGTGTTCTAATCCCCATCAAGGTTGATTGTTTAAGTCAGCTGAGGTGGGTGCAAGGAAATGTGCGGTGAAGTAAAAACTTCCAGCAGTAGATTGACCACATCACTCATGGAGTGTCCATAACATCACCACCTTATACCCTGTAAGCCTCAAGGCATGTAATAGGATTCTTTATTTTTAACTTTTATTATGGTGTAGTGACAAGATCAAGGCCCACCATATTGGTTTGTCAGAGTCCAAAGCTAATCCTGTTGCTGTCACTGTAGTTACAGTTGTAAGTGTTCCTAGTCTGATGATTGAGTTCATCAAAGGCTGATCATTATTTATTCCCATACCTTGACAAGTCATGATGAAGCTTTGGGAGTTGTACCATTAAGTTCCGTCCATTGGTTTCAGATATGCTCTCTCTCTCTCTCTCTCTCTCTCTCTCTCTCTCTCTCTCTCTCTCTCTCTCTCTCTCTCTCTCTCTCTCTCTCTCTCTCTCTCTCTCTCTCTCTCTCTCTCTCTCTCTCTCTCTCTCTCTCTCTCTCTCTCTCATTCTCTCATTCTCTCATGAAAGAACAAATTAGGAAGAGCTGGGAAAGAGCAGATGTAGTTCCTGAGAAGAATATCTCGGCCTGCCAGAGTAGCTAACAATGATTGCCTGGAAGAGGCTAATGAAAGTAGAACTTTACGTACAACTATGAAAAAGAGTCGAACAGTGTTCTTTCGCCATATAATGAGATGTTAAGTGTTGGAAAACATTGCGATGACTGGAAAAATCAGAGGGAGAAATGGCAGGGGCAGACCAAGAGAAATAATGCTGGATGGACTGAGAGTTGGCATGGAGGAATATCATCAACTGATTTGGTCCAGAACACCAAGGACCGAGATCTGTAGAGAGACATGAACACCTACGCCAGTTGGCTGGACATATGATGACCATGTGCAGGTGTGTCAGTACAGAATTAAAGAGTGGGAACAGACAAACTACAATGGTTCCGTCATCCAGCTACTGAGTTAAGTGCGTGCAGCGACTCTGTGAGCTGTGGTTTTAATGTGGAATGCTTTTACATCTGTGCGCAGTTGTTTGTATTATGAACTGCATGTTCAGAAAAATTATGAACTTAATTTTAGTGCTGGACTGCTATACTGGCATTCTGGTAGCGGCATTATGCATGTATGCCTGTACGGGCTGTTGGGAATGCTGTCTGGTCCATTTTTCATATGGGGCATTGAGGGGCATTTTGTGTGATATTCACTGGTACAGAAATGGAGCATTATGGGGTGACCCTTTGCCGTGAAGTTAAAACCACGACTAACTAACTTGATTATCATTATCCCCTTAGAGTTTGTCCTTCAAGAACCTCATTAAATGGTGCATACTACTTTGATTGTCCTCAGTACAATCTTTACTCTTAGATTGGACTGTTGTGTTCTTGATTGAGTTTTACTGGTGGTTTGAAGATCCCTTAAATGAATATTGTGTTTGTAGCCATAACTCACATTTTTTCATCAATTAGATTAATTTATATACAAGAGAGATATTTATTTGTGGGAAGTCAAATATTTACTTGTGCCAGATGTTCTTGTGTTGCCACAGCACGACAAATGAAATGCCTCGTATTCAGTGTGATAAGACTCACATGTGTGTGGGTTTATAAGCTGTAAGGCTTCATGTCTGCAACCTGCATTTGCTTTTTTGCCTGAGAACCACATGTTGTGACCAAGTCTTCTTTCTTTGCATGTTTTTTTTAACTTGTTGTTCAGTGTACATATAAACACAACTGTAAAATGTACTGTATTGTTACAAATTCTTATTGAAATGCATTTAAACTCTTTGTTAACTTTTTGTGATTATATTGATTATATACAAGTTTGTATATTTTAAGTGAAATAAAAACAAGAATTCATAAATTTATTACAGTCTGCAGGATAGCTTTGCTTTATTGTTGTGTTTTTAACTTGTATTGAGATGTTTCCAATGTAAAAAGTCATAGTTATATGGTGGCAGATAATTCCATTGGGTCTGTAATGCTGGACCTTCGCTTATACTAGGTTACAGTGTCAAGTAGGGTGAGCAGCTCACTTCATCACTGCCTTTCCTTTTTAGAACATTTCCAAAAAGTAAGTTTTCTGTCTACCATGGCATCATTACTGTATTTCCCATACTGGGTGTTGTATACGTAATTAAGTGTTCTATCTACTGTGGCATCATTTCTGTATTTCCCATACTGGGTTTTGTATACATGAGTGAGTGTTCTATCTACTGTGGCATCATTTCTGTATATCCCATACTGGATGTTGTATACGTAATTAAGTGTTCTACCTACTGTGGCATCGTTTCTGTATTTCCCATACTGGGTGTTGTATACGTAAGAGAGTGTTCTATCTAACTGGTATCATTACTGTATTTCCCATACTGGGTGTGGTATAAGTAAGTTTTCTGTCTACCGTGGCATCATTACTGTATTTCCCATACTGGGTGTGGTATATGTAATTAAGTGTTCTATCTACTGTGGCATCATTACTGTATTTCCCATACTGGGTTTTGTATACATGAGTGAGTGTTCTATCTACTGTGGCATCATTACTGTATTTCCCAAACTGGGTGTGGTATAAGTAGGTGAGTGTTCTATCGACCATGGCATCATCATTATATTTCCCATCCTGTATTATAAAGCCAGAGACTCTAGATTGTCCAGCTGCTGAAAGACTTGCCTTCCTTGGCTAATGTTGCAACAACTAGGTTGTGGTGTCATCTTCTTATACCAGCTCATGAACAAGGGGAGCTAGGGCAAGGTCTTGTGGTGAGGAAGAGAACTGGTCATTCCAACACATAATTATCTACGTTTGTGTTACACGTACAGAAGGCTCTGCTAAATTGACCAGGAGGAATTGAATGCGAAGAATTTTATACATTCAATCTCATAAACGAACCATGTCAACAAACGTCCACTCAGAATTATAATAAGTACAACAAGAAAGAAAATCAAACTGGAAATTTGTGAAGAGTAATGTGAATTTCTCAAAAGAAAGAGTACAGATAATGCAATGTGCACTTCATAAATGCTAACAGAGAGATCAGTAGATGTACAGGATGATTTGTGCTTGGTAGATTATACAATGACATTTGATCTAGTGAGGTATGAGGAAAGAATCAACGTGTTGAAAGATAGTAATATTGATGGAAAAGATCTCAGAATAATAAAGAATATTTAATGGAAACAAGTAGCAGCAATTACATTGGGAAATTAAGAGGGCAGTTATGAACAGATTAAAGAATAGTTGCATATTCTTTACAGGACTTTGCAGTCAACACCAGCATGTTTTTGCTGTTGTGATCTCTTGGCAAGTTTACGTTCAGATCAGATAAAGCTAGGTGTTGAACAAGGATGTGTTTATCACAAGATCTCTGCTCTGTTTATAGCAAAATAATAATGAGTGATAAAGAGAAGCCAGGAATATGTGTTGGAGGTTATAATATAAACAATCTGTGCTATGCAGATGATGCAGTATTGATTGCTGTAAACACAAAAGATCTATAACTTTTGGACATCATAGTAATAGAGAGTGCAATAAAGGACTTTCTTTGAATATCAAGAAACAAACAATGGTTTAATCAAAGAAAAAAATAACACAAACATATGAAATAATAATAGAAGTGGAAATGCTTAAACTAAGTTGATAAATTTAAGTACGTAGGGATAATCATAGAGTGTTGAAGTGCTACATAGAACCTGTACTTTTGTATGGATGTGAAGCATGGACAATGAGCAGTCAAGCTGGAGAACATCTGATGGCTGTGGAAATGTGGTTTCTGAGGAAAATGCAAAGAATACCATGGACAGACAGAAAAACCAATGAACAAGTCCTTCAAGAAACAAATGAAGATCGTAAACTGATTAGAGTCATTAGTCGTAGACAGTCAAAATTTTTTGGGCATGTTATGAGAAGAAATGACTTGGTGACGACTGGCAAGATCGAAGGAAAGAGACCGACAAGTAAATACCTAGATGGCTTGGCCACGTGGCATGGTCGAGACAGAAACACGGAGCTGATCTATGACTCTGGTGATCGAGTGAGATGGCAGAACATGATCGCCCACGCTTATCGGCATGGCACATGATAGATGGATAATCATAACATCAGATGGAAGATACATAACAGAGATCAAGAGCAGAATAGGTCAAGCATAAGCTTCATTTCTGAAAATGAAAATTATCTCGGGCAATAAATGATGACCAGAATGATCAATGGGAGAAGATGCAGAGGAAGACCAAGAGAAATGATGCTGGAGGGATGTCATCAGTAGAGTTGATCCAGAGAACCGAGATCTGTGAAGAGACATAAACGCCTGTGGTAGCCGGCAAGGCTCATGATGATGATGAGTACTATAAGTGAAATTTGTTAGTTTTGCCTGCCTCATATGCCATGTCTCCTACACAATGACTTGGACTTTTTTTTTTGCATAAGCAATTAAGACAAACATAATATATTTTGAAAGTTTATTGAATATGAAGGAGCAAGTGAACGTGGAGACAAACTAAAACAATTACAAATAAACTACAAACATACATTAACTCAAGAGCTTAGGTACAAAAACTAGAGTGTAGTGAGAGGGATAGAATTTTACATGTATATATAAAATAGGAATTTTCACTTGTTGATGGCTCAAGACAGGGACCAAAATCAGTTGTTACTTGTTTATTTTGTTGTTACAAACTGGCAAGGGCTCCACATTGACATGCCGCATGTTTTATTTTTAAATCTTGGACCAAGTGAGTAACGCATGCTTGCACACATGTTCGCTTGCGTACACAGACATGTGAGTGTATATATTAATTTCATGTTTAATAATTGTGTGTTTGATTATTCAGGTTTTGTTTTCATGTTGATTCTTCAAATGTATATATTGTTGGTGGTAATCATACTACCACAGTGGTTATGTTTCACACGCAGTTAGCAGGTGTAATCTTTTATTTAGGTTAAGGAGACTGACTACTAGTGTGTTAACTTGAAGTGCATATATTTAGATTCTATTATCAACTTTTAAACAAAACAAAGAAAAAAAAATCAATATGACCAATGTTACGGCTCATGGTGATTAAATTATGTCATTTATGGCTGATTACTTATTTTAAAATGCTCTGACCTTGGCATTTTTGGCCTACTCTTGAAGGTTCAAACTGAAGCTCAGTTTGAGAGTTTCCAGCAGAAGTGGAAACTTGTGATGAGTATTAAAACTTAACTCACATTCCAAGTGACATGCATTAACTGTACTCAGTTGAACAATTTCTTTCCCCTCTCCCTAAGAGATGGGGAATGCCATTGTGTTGGCCCTGCCTTCACTTCTATGCTAGACTTCATGCACAGAGCTGCTTGGCTGGGGGTCTCAGAATAAAACTGTAGACTGCTTGATTGTCCTCTGCCCGTGCGTTCGTTCATTCCCCAGGTTTGCCATGTGTTAGAAACAAGTCTCGTGGCGGGAACCTACTAGGACCATCACAAATATTTTTAAGTATAAGCGCATGGAGAAATAGGTTGCCAGTCTTTCCCTTCATGTAGCGAACAGTGAGCACAGGTTTCGAACATGTGTCCAGCTGCATTCATACCATTGTTAGCCTAATGTTCTAGCCATTATACTAGCTGTGTGTTAGAAAGCCTCGTAACAAAGTACTTTACTTACTGCAACTGCATTACTTGTTGGGGAAGGGTGCAGGGAGAGAAAACCTGTGTCCGTGAACTTTAGTTGCTCATACAGCACTGCTTTCTGTAACTGTGTGATTCAATATAACAGTGTCGTTTTTTTTAATAACGAAATATTCAAGAACCTTTATGCTACCCAGAATCAGTGAGTTTTCTTTTTCTTGTAATTATACAAATCCATGTGTTGTTAGTAATAGTTTTTCTGTATCAGAAATGTTATGATGTTTTGTATGATATTTTTATAAAATGTAATTGCTGTCTCAATAAGAATAGAACACTCATGAATTGTGGATGCCAGATGGAAATGAAATGTTTGTTATGATATTGATACTTAGTCATATGTTGGTTAGATATGATATGCTTTCTTGTTTGTTCTGTCACTTAACAATGAGAGCTTGAAACAAGATGCTGTTTTATGTTTTCAGTATCATTTAAAAGTCTAGAATTTGGTGAAATCTGAATTCAAGTGCAGTTCAGCAGGCAATATAACCAGCTTGGGGGTCAAGGTGGCGTGGTGGGTAGATGCTTGCTTACCAGCCCAGTGGACATAGGTTTAGATTCGCATTGGGGGGAAATTTTTTAATTGACCCAGGCTCCTAGTTGATCCAGCCTAAAACAGATACCAGGAAATGTCTTGGGAAGTCAAGCTGGCCTGTGTGGTACTGACCATATCAGCCGCTGAGTTCCTGTTGGAACATACGAGTCCAGCTCCATGTCTCCAGTGCACCTTAAGTCAGGCATGTTGAAGGATTTTTTACTTTGCTTATAATCAGCTTCCATTACATGCTACGTCTATTACACCCCTGTGCAGAAATATTATTATTTTAGGAAAGGCAAACAGTGGAATTAGAGCAAAGAAGTTCTCATGATATAGAGTTTTTCAGTCAGCCTTGCCCTTCAGACAGTCATATTTTCCTTCTGGACCATTTCTGTCTAATCCTGTGTCTCTTTGTATATTTGTCACCTGACCTATGTGTTGGTGTACATGATGTTTTGTGTAATGTTTAGTACCACATGATCCGCAAGAACAAGCTACTGAGGGTGGAGAGCCCTAGTGCTGCAAAGTCTGCCTCGATTTCCAGGGGTAAATTGGCAAGGGAGTGTTTATAAGTACATAGTCTGCCACAACATGGCAATGCTAACCCGGTCAACAAACGCCCACAGAAGTCAGATGTGTCGGCCTAACGGCGCAAGAACGCAGCTCTGCTGTAAACAGACACAATCATGTCCGATAAAACTCTCCGGATGAACGCAGAAGAAGAAACAGAAGTCTGCCACAATTTAAGAAGTAAACAGAGGATTGCTCTTGGTGGTATGTATTCCACCTATAATTCACGAGGTAAACAAGGGATTGGGTGTCTTTGTGGTATGTAATCCACCTTTACTCCTCTTAATGGTATGTAGTCCACCTATAATTCAAGAAGTAATATGGGAGTGGAGTGTCTTAGCGGTACAAAGACTTCCTCTAATTAAAGAAGTAGTGTGGAAGTGGCGTGTCTTAGCAGTACAATGTCTGCCTCTAATTCAAGAATTAACATGGGAGTGGAGTGTCTTAGCGGTAGAAAGTCTGCCTCTAATTCAAGAATTAACATGGGAGTGGAGTGTCTTAGCAGTACAAAGTCCACTTATGATTAAGGAAGTTTAGGTCTAGTTGAAGATAATTGTTTCTAAACATCTAAGAAACCAAGGATGTTATATTCCTCCTAATTCCTGGGTAAGTGAACTGAATTATATGCCTGGTCTTGAACAATTGCCAAAAAAGGAGCTACTGTGTTAATTTTGTGAATCCCTCAGCAGAAGCTAATTATAAAGAGTAAGCTGTAATGATGGGCCCTTTAGGGATACATAAAGTGGAGAGTGGAAAAGAAGAAGCAACAAAGACATTTATGATCTGTTTAAGTCACCGCTAATCACTGGTATCATGAAGGCTAATAGACTGCAATGGCTGGGGCATATAGAAAGAATGGAAGATAATAGGGAAACAAAACTCGCTTACTCTCAGGAAATAAATGACCGTAGACCAAGAAGATGGAGAGATAATATACATACAGACCTACAAGCACTTGGAATCAGCAACTGGCAAGAGAAGGTCATCCAGAGAGACGAATGGAGATGGCTTGTATCTGCAGCAAAGAACCTCAATGGCTTGGAATGCTGAAGAAGAAGAAGAAGCTGTAATGATCTCTGCATTGGCAAAACATTAAAATGAGAAAACCACCACCCACAACAGATTATTTATAGCATGTGAAATTCTGATACACACATTAGAATCCTCGCCATTGCTGCAGAGTCCATGATTACAGTTGAAAATGCTTATAGTGTGCTGTAAACAAGGAGAAGATTAAAAGCCTTATGAATAGTTTCAGGCTTGATGATATTGGTCCTTAAATCCAGTCAGACAGAATGTATTGTCCACTGGATCAGGGTGATATGGCAACCAACATGAAGACATAGAGTCCTATTGTTTCTGCTGCAAGGATTTGTACATGTTTTGATGTTACTTTAGTCCCTTGATATTTATCATTATCTTCATTTTACATTTCCTTATTGCGCTACACTTTTCAAAATTTGTGTGAGGAATCATACATTTTGTAGGTGACAGAAAAACCATGTTCTTTGTGTTTTTTTAACCTGCAAATCTTCTGCTTTGTTTAGTCAGGTTGTTTTATTACTTCTACAATCACATGTAGATTGTTGATAGTGCAATATGGGTATGCTTTTTTTGTAGGGGTGAAGGAGATTACAGCCAATGTGATATGTTAACTAGAGTAAGTGTAGTTGTGAGCCTAGAGCTCTGATGGAAATACTGATTCTTTTAGATGTTGATTATTTTTGTTTAAATATTCATAATTGCTGTACAAATTGTTTGCTTGCACTTTGAAGGAGTGGCATGGCAGTCAGCTTGACTGAAGGGATTTGAGCACTCGCACTTAAACTTCCGGTGTGCTTATGCCAAGGTAGCGTGTTCAATACCTATACCAGCTGGACTAAAATGTTGACTTCTTATCCTTGACTTTTCGACGTAAATTATAAGTACCTCAGAAGTTGGAGTGGATTTTCCCGATGACGAAGGACGCTGGTAATAGGGAAAGTTAATCCACACACACAAAACAGTCCAGTGCACTAGAAGTAATAGCACATGTATGGACTACGCTTGAGTTCAAAACCACAACAACAAAAAAGGAGAGACATAAATACAGTTGAAGCGCGTGACACTTGAACAGTTATTTTGAATTGTTATATTTCAAAGAGTCCTCTTGTTTTCCTTCTGTTGCTTTCATCTCCCACTGGAGCATAGAATCTTAAATCACTCACACCACTCCCATTGTAGACTTGTCCATGATTGGTTGGGTTTTGCAGTAAAGGTTTAGATAGCCAGTCTACCACCAACCCTCCTTAGCTATCTCTACAGCATGCATGGCAGGTTACAGTATTACTGTTCTTGGCTTGCCTTATGGGCTCTGGTACAACATGTGCAGAACCAGATCCATTGGGAACTGAAAGGGAGAAGCAGATCTCATTCAGAAATTCTTTTTTCATTCCTGATTCATTTAGGATTTCTGTAGTCTTCAGTATCTCTGTGTTGTTGCCTCATTTTACTGTCACTGTCAAAAACTGTCATTTACTGCCAGTGTATTGCAGTGTATGGCAGAGGGGTCGTAAGCCTGAGGAATCAAGACTGCTTGACTAGTGCAGTCGCCACGAACTGTGCAGGTTAGAGTTTTCTTTTTACTGTACATTCTTATTTCAGGGGCATTCATTCTTTCGTCCATTTGATTGTTCATATCTCCACAGCATATACAAATGCAGAGTAATTTGTAACCATGAAAAATGCACCTGTAATATTGACAGATTTTTTTATGATGTTCATTTTGATCTATTATTAATCTTTTGGATGTTGCCTGGTTTATAAACAAGGATAAAACAGCAGTAAAGCTAATTATTTGTGAAGATGTAATCTTGAGTAGTTACTGTTACAACACACAAGTAATTATCTGCAAACATTGACGACTGTACAACTAATTTATGTTAATGGAGACTTCCATTCTGTGTGTCATTGTTATGACAGAAATGCTGGTGATCATGGAGCATGATGATGGTAAACTATGTAAGAAATGTAGCTTTAGAAAATAATGATTTTTTAAAAAAAATATTCATTTTGTGAGGCACTGTTTTATGAAATGCTAATGTTACTTATGAGATTGTGTGTGGTATATACAGAAGAAGA
Organism: Cepaea hortensis; assembly: GCA_963921405.1. Taxonomy (NCBI): domain Eukaryota; kingdom Metazoa; phylum Mollusca; class Gastropoda; order Stylommatophora; family Helicidae; genus Cepaea; species Cepaea hortensis. The sequence continues at coordinate 31,599,650 of OY992876.1, read as the reverse complement.
TTTTCTGTTCTTATTTAAGATGTTGTGTTTATTTTTTCGGATGTTGTTTGTGTAGCAAATATATTCCACACAGCAAAACCTACCACCTTGATGTAGATTGTGACTTTTGTGTAAATATTTCTGGATATCAAATACTTCTGAATGTTCTGATGATTTTGTTTCTTTTAAATATTTTGAGATAGTATTTGGTTATGTTCTTTACATCTTTAACCACAAAATTATTTCCATAAACTTTGAATTAGCAAGCTGTTTCATAGTGTGTATGTTGTTTCCTAATTTTGCGATGTATATGAGAGAGATAGAGAGCACGCGAGCGAGAGAGGAAAACTAAAAAGTACATTGGCAGCTGAAAAGTTTGAGAGTAAGAGAGCCTGGTAAAGAACCAGAGAGAAGAGAGAGTGAGGAGAAGGAAAGAGAGTTAAAATACAGCGATAACGGATATGTTTATATGCAAGAGAGATGAGAAGATCCAGAGAGAGAGAGAAGTGGGGGAAGGCTTCAGATGAAGAGAGACGAAAAGACTCAGAGAGAGTCAGTCAGTCTTGATACAGATACAAATGAAGATAAGAGAACTGTAAAGAGGTGTTAAGAACTGGAAGCTATTTAGGAAGATAAGAGAAGAGAGACATAACTGCACTTGGAAAAGACTTGGGAGAGGAGCTCACTGTAGGCACAGCTGGAAAGACTGCAGCTCGGGATAGAACTTGGTGGAATTCAACGTCCTATATTCTACAAGGAACATTAATCAATCATGTGCCATGCCGGAAAGCGTGGGCGGTCATGACTCGCCATTTCACTCGATCACCAGTCTCGTGGATCAGCTCAGTGTTCCTGTCTCGTCCATGCCATGTGGCCAAGCCATCCAGATATTTTCCTCTCGGTCTTCCTCTTGGTCTGTTCCCCTCGATCTTGCCAGTTGTCACTAAGTTCTCCAATCCATTTCTTCTCATAACATGTCCAAAAAATTTTGACTGTCTACGTCTAATTTCTCTAATCAGTTTACGATGTTCATTTGTCTCCTGTAGTACTTGGTCATTGGTTTTTCTGTCTGTCCATGGTATTCTTTGCATTTTCCTCAGAAACCACATTTCTGCAGCCATCAGATGCTTTTCAGCTTGACTGCTCATTGTCCAAGTTTCACATCCATACAAAAGAACAGGCTCTATGTATCCCCTCAACACTCTTTTTCTCGTTTCAATTGACATCTTTTTATTGGTCAGAATGTTTTTCATCTTATTAAAGGCTACTTTCGCCATGGCGATTCTTGTTCTAATCTCTTCAAGGCATCTCCCATCAGATGTTATGACTGTTCCAAGATAATTGTACCAATTCACTTGTTGAAGAATATTTTCATTTACTTGTATATTACATTGTGGCACTTCCTCCTTCCTAGTGACGACCATAACCTGAGTCTTTTTACAATTTAATTCTAACCCCAGTTGCTCACTGTGTACAACAACCACATCTACTAATTGTTGCAGGTCCTGCGCATTGTCTGCAATTAATACTGTATCATCTGCATATCTAATGTTATTGATGTTTCGTCCTCCAATGCTGATTCAATTTATATCCTCTACATTTAAGGAACATTAAGCTATGATTATAATAAGTCCTATATTCCACAAGGAACATTAAGCTATGATTATAATGAATAAGTCCTATATTCCACAAGGAACGTTAATGATGTTGTTGATGTCTTGGCAAGTTTACGTTCAGCAGTTTGCCATTGCTTTCTGAACGACCAGTACCCATACTATTTCGTTTTTTAAAAAAAAAGCGCAACGCGGTCTGCTGCCAAATCGCACGCAGCTATATTTTGAACACGGGTATTCGGGATCACGAACCGCGTCCGTAACGCCTTCGCCACGGAGGAGGGCATCCTTGACTTGGGGAGGTAAATTACAAGTACCCCTGAAGTCAGAGGCACTGGTAATAGAGAAAGCTGCTCACTCGCAAGCATCAGTTCATTGCACTAACTACTAGTAATAGTAGTAGGAGTAGCAGTAGTAGCAGCAGCAGCAGTAGTAGTTTTTGTTGGTGTAGTAGTAGCAGCGGCGGTAGTAGTTGTAGGTGTGCGGATTATGCTCGAGATCAAAGCGAGAGAAGGAGAGAGTCAGACGTTTGATCCACTACTGACTTACTCCTTTTCTTATCTAATAAAAACCCATAACTTTCAAGCAGTGGCAAACTGGCCAGGGTGCCAACTTACCCGATGACAAGTGGACCCCTAATGAATTGGGCCCCTTTTAAACATTAGACAATATTTTACAAATGTGAATGACCTTTTAGTCCTGGCAACCAATATTTCTAGACACAGTCCGCTACTGACACCAAGCACTGCTTTTTCCCCAGTACCAGCTCCAAATGAAACCAATTATCCCTGTATCATCGTTACCTGGATAACCGCGACTTGCGTTCAAGTTAATAAGTGTAGCTATGCAAAGAAGGGACACTGAAATCAAATGTGCTGTTTCAGATAAATGGTTTTATATGGAACATACGAGATTCGATCTCGGCATTCATCATCATCATCATTTGCCATGCCGATAAGCGTCGGCGGTCGGACGCAGAGGTGTTTCCAAGGCACCAGGGCTGGGTTCTATACTGGCCAAGACCTATTGACGCGTCCTCGTCGAGCGTCCTGGCTAAAGTCAGTAGGATCGTTGATTCCTCCGAAGTCGGACAGAGTCTGCCTGCACGGCGAGGAACCACCAGTCTGCACACCAATAAGCCAGACATGGGACAACGGACACTCGCAAACCTCAGGTCCGGTATGACATCACACTGATGTTGGACAACAGGATGGTTTTATCCGACATACAGGACTTCACGCTGGAGTTCACAGCCAGCGAACACAAGCAAGCAAGCGTTGGCGGTCATGATTCGCCATTTCACTCTATCACTAGAGCCGTGGATCAGCTCAGTGTTCTTGTCTCGACCATACAACGGGGCCAAGCCATCCAGGCATTTACTTATCTGCCCTCCCCTTTTTTCCCCATCTTGTCTGTTGTCACCAAGTTCTGCAATTTATCTCGGCATTACAAAAGTCAATATTAACTGATTAAGTGCCTTGGGATAACTAATCGTCTTAAACGACTTTCCGTATATGCCATGAGCGTCTACATCACCTAAACGTTTTAATTGCATAATAATACAACGTGTCTGCTACCATATTAACGTTTAAGTCATAACTGTGATAAACCCCTACTATCCATTTCTCGGAATTCAGTTTTGTTTGGTCCAAATTCTCGCTGTGTTTGGCACATAATATTTTCCGATCCCCAACATGGAGGATATACATTTAAATGGTTAAGGCCTCTGGGGTGTTTGTGCTTGTGGCTACCGTTTACATTTGCATTCTCATCATGTTGGACTGGAATTGCATGGTTCCGTCGCCCTGCTACTGAGTTGAGTGCGTGGCGCTACATTGTGAGCTGTGAATTTCGTGTCAAGTGCTTTTACAAGCGTTAACTGCATGTTCGAAATAATGGCAACCGGTTTGTTGCAGAACTGACTAGATTGCCTTACGCAGTAATGTGTTGCTGCTGGTTTTCTAGTGACTGTCGCATCTAATAACGATGAACTTTATATTTCATGGAGGATTTCTGTGTTGGCACGTTGACGGCGGCTTTATGCACAGTGTATCTATACGGGCTGTTGGTTTGTCGAGACTCCTGTCTGTTCCACTTTTCACATGGGGCAGCGAGGAGCATTTTGTGTGATATTCACTGGCACAGGAACGGAGCATAATGAGGTCGACCCGTTGCCGTGAAGTTGGAACCGCGACTAATGACTAATGACACAATCTTTTAAATTCTGAAATAATTTCGTTGAATTATGACAGTAATCACCACCATATCTAACCTTTCTTCATTTTCTCTTGTCTTGTAGGTCATTTCATATCTACTTTCCTTTGTTACGCACTACCGCTCTTAGAGTGTCAAACAAATCAAATATCATTGGCACCTTGCCGTCTTGACAGACGATAGTTTGTGCTTTAAAAAGGCATAATAACTTTTAACTATGGCGGTAGCGAGTGTGACTGATAAGGCCAATTTGCGCTGTAAATGTCCGTTCACAGTGGGTGCATGTGAACACGTGGTCATTTCCACCATCATGCACCATCTTACGTCTCAAACGCTTGGTGTGTGACTTTTCTGCAATAATTTTCTCCTTTGACTTTATTCCATTTCTGATATTTGCCCTCCATGCAACACGTTCAGCGGCGACTTGCTCCCAATGTGCATTATCAATGCCTGTATCAATCATGTCCCGCTTACACACATCTTTGTATCGTAGTAGAGGCCGACCCTGAGATCTCTTACCCATCTGTAATTCACCAAAAAAGATATCCTTTGGTATTCTACCATCATCCATCCTCCTAAGATGTCCTATCCATCTAAGTCTACGAAGACTGAGCATGGAATAAACTGTCACACAACCTGATCTTTCCAATACTTCAGTATTTGTGATTTTGTCTTGCCACTTAATACCAAGAATTCTTCGCAGACACCGCATATGAAAGCTGTTTAAATTGTTCTCTTGGTGTGAGTAAGTTGTCCAGGTTTCACTGCCATAGAGAAGAGTACTAAGGACACAGGCTTGATAGACAAGGACTTTTGTTTTGGCAGTAAGCTTCCTGTTCTCCCAGACTCTTTTTCTTAACCTGTTCATTGTTGTTGCTGCCTTACCAATCCGGATGTTGATTTCCTGATCTAGGGATAATTTGCTATTTACCACTGATCCTAGATATGTAAAATGGTCTACTATCTCTAGTTCGGCGTCGTCAATAAAGATTGATGGTACCCCATGTGCACCTTGTGACATAATCTGTGTCTTCTTTTTGCTAATTGTTAAACCAAATTCAGAACAAGCATTGGAGAATGCAGATAGTAGACCTTGCAATTCTTCCTCAGAGTGGGTCGTAACTGCAGCATCATCTGCAAAAAGCAACTCTCTGATCAGTACCCTCCTAATTTTGGTCTTAGCCTTCAATCTCTGAGCATTGTAGAGGCCGCCATCTGAGCGTGAGTGAATGTATATACCACCATCCTGATCACGAAATGCATATTTCAGTAGAAGTGAAAAGTATATTCCAAAGAGGGTGGGAGCTAGTACACAATCTTGCTTAACTCCACTCTTGATTTCAAATTCTTCAGAAGTTGCACCATCAAACTTGATTATACCCTTCATGCCTGTGTGGAACGATTCCACAATGGACAGAAGAGTTGGTGGGCAGCCAATCTTCTTTAGTGCCTTGAACAGACCCTCACGACTGACCAAATCAAATGCCTTTGTGAGGTCGATGAAGGCAATAAACAGTGGTTGATTCTGTTCACGGCATTTTTCTTGCATCAAATCAAATAATATACGTACTTATATGTAAGATTCCAAAGAAAACAGCAGAAGTGGGAACATTATAAAGAAATAATGTTATTGTCAGTACCCGTGAAAATATTGTGTAAGATCATTCTGGGGAGTTTAGGAAATGCCACTGATAAATAGTTAATGGAACAGGCGGGCTTCCTATTAAACATTAAACAGACCCTGCGCTGATCAGATAGATGGTGACATTACGCATAATAATAAAACAAAGTATTGAACTGAATACACTGCTTTATTTTGGATTTGTGTTACGTGAAGAAGCTTTTGCCGGCATTGTTATAGAATCTCTCTGTGAACTGATGAGGCACTATGGGATTTAACAGACGATCATTAGCTTATTAAAGGCAACATACTAATACATGAATGCAGCTCTTAAAGAGGGAAGACTAGAAGCTACATCTGAAATAAGAACAGAGGTGTAACGGGGATTTCTTCTGCCATATTTATTATTATTATTATTTTGCATACCCCTTACAGGACGTTGTAGTCAACATCAGCATTTTTCAGCTGCTATTGATGTACTAGGCAAGATTACGCTCAGTAGTTTGCCATTGCTTTCTGAGTGACAGGCTCACATACCCCGTAAGTTACCAACGCGGCGTGAATGCTACCGATTCTCGCGCAGGTTACGTTACTCACGAGAATATACGGGATTATGGAGAAAGACGTTAACTCTTAGGCCAGGGATACCGGCCTTTATTTTACTGACTATGTATTGGGTTGTGAAGACAACATTAGGTATTATAGAAATTGTATTCAATGGACATAACAGACTATCTGGATGATTTGGACTTTCTTTACCGACGAAATCAGACGCAAGATAAATTAAACACGCTTGATCGGAGGTCGCGGCAAATAGGTCTAAAAATTCACATGGAAAAGATACAATTAACGAGAATAAATCAAGCAAATGAGTAGCCGATCTCCTTTGGTGAAACCTCACTTCAAGATCTGGAATCCTACACATTAGTTAGCAATGTATACAGAGACAATGGTACAGATATAGATTTTGAATAAGGAAGACACAAACAATAGATTGCACGATTTATTGCCTGGCATATTTCGCTGCATCTCGTCAGGTACATACTGCAGAAATCACACAACTTACGTGAATTACCTAGACAAATCCTTCAAGTCGAAATATAAATGATGAGATTTAGTATATAACGTTATCATTATGTCCACCCAACAAAACAATTTTTGTTCTGGAGATTTTACAGCAGATTTTAAAGTTAGCTTATATACGGTATATTAATTATGACTTAAAGATTACGACCATGATTTTAACAGTTTTACAGCTTCCCCAAGATTCGACCCAAATTATTCAAAATTTTCACGTGACTTTCGTTTTCAAACAAACAGCGCGAAGATTCAGAGGCGTCTCCAAATGTGGGTTCTTTCATGAAACGTGATTATATAAATAAACTAGCTGACAAGGCCCGGTTTCTGGTGGAAATCAATCAATCAATCAATCAATCTATCTATCTATCTATCTGTCTGTCTGTCTGTCTGTCTGTCTGTCTGTCTGTCTGTCTGTCTGTCTGTCTGTCTGTCTGTCTGTCTGTCTGAATGTCTGTCTGAATGTCTGTCTGTCTGAATGTCTGCCGGTCGGCTGACCCATCCACCTACCCACCGACCCACCGACCTACCGATATCTATCTATCTATCTATCTATCTATCTATCTATCTATCTATCTATCTATTCTATCTATCTATCTATCTATCTATCTGCCTGCCTGCCAGCCCGACCACCCACCCACCGACAGACCGACCGACCTACCGATATCTATCTATCTATCTATCTATCTATCTATCTATCTATCTATCTATCTATCTAATCTATCTAATCTATCTAATCTATCTGTCTGTCTGCCTGCCTGCCTGCCGGCCCACCCACCCACATACCGACCGACCGACCGACAGATATCTATCTATCTATATATTTATCTATCTATCTAATCTATCTGTCTGTCTGTCTGCCTGACTGCCTGCCTGCCGGCCCACCCACCCACCAACCGACCGACCGACCGACCTACCGATATCTATCTATCTATCTATCTATCTATCTATCTATCTATCTAATCTAATCTAATCTATCTGTCTGTCCTATCTATCTAATCTATCTGTCTGTCCTATCTATCTAATCTATCTGTCTGTCTGTCTGCCTGCCTGCCGGCCCACCCACCCATTAACCGACCGACCTACCGATATCTATCTATCTATCTATCTATCTATCTATCTATCTATCTATCTATCTATCTATCTATCTATCTATCTATCTATCTGCCTGCCTGCCGGCCCGACCACCCACCCACCGACAGACCGACCGACCTACCGATATCAATCTATCTGTCTGTCCTATCTATCTAATCTATCTGTCTGTCTGTCTGCCTGCCTGCCCACCCACCCACTAACCGACCGACCTACCGATATCGATCTATCTATCTATCTATCTATCTATCTATCTATCTATCTATCTATCTATCCATCTATCTATCTATCTATCTATCTAATCTATCTGTCTGTCTGCCTGCCTGCCTGCCTGCCGACCCACCCACCCACCCACCGACCGACCGACCCACCAACCGACCGATCCACCCACTCAGCCAGCCAGCCAGCCAGCCATCCATCCACCCACCTATCTTTCTGCCTACCTACCTACCTTTCTGTCTGTCTGTCCGGGCCGCATCATTCATTTTATTCGGAGACTGCCGAGGGTCGTCGCTGGAGCTACGGAGTTCGTGCTTTGTGCGACGCTTTCCGCGCTGCGGAAAGAAACTGAGCCATATGGGATAAAAACCCTGTGCAATGCAGCCGATTCTGTCGACTTTAAAGCTACTTCTTTGATTGCACCCACTCCCATACGAATCCAGATACGCCTTTGTTTGTCATCTGAATTTGCAGGTCCTCATTACCGTAAACATAACATTTTTAACAAGAAATCACTAGTTGTTAAGCAAAACATCAAAGGAATGATGCCGCTTTTAATGATTTAAGTTGTTTTGGGACCTATCAAAGACATATTCCTTGGGTGGGGGTAAATATAAGACGGCTGGAAAAATTTCATAACGATGCAACAGATAGTTTTCAAAATAATTGATCTTGAATGACGGCATAAATTTCCGGACAGACTATAGCCATCTCGCCATTCGGTGTTGTGCAGAGTTAACCATGGAAAGGATAGGTCTTAGTGGGATGCCGGGCTTGTGAAGTTTGGGTAGACCGTACATCTGAGGAGTGTGCGAGCCACGTGGTGTGAGCGTTTTTGCAGTGGCCTCACTGATGAGTCCCGCATTCACAAGTGACTGGATCTCTTTCCTCATTATAGCATCCAGGTCCTCTGACTTGTTTACTTTTTGATCTATCCTGAATTTAGATTCATCTGACAATATTTCATCCATTTTTCTCTGGTAGTCTGACATGTCCATCAGTACTGCACCGCTCCCCTTGTCAGGTTTCAGTATGACAAGGGTTTTGTTAGCTTTTAACGCTTTTAAAGCAGTAAGGTGTTCGTTGGTCAGAGGACATGTCTGTTTGGAGGGTGTTGTGCGATACTGGTGTTCTAAATCTACCAGTTTGGCCCTCAGCCACTCGACCGACTCAGCAGATATAGATATTAAATAAAGAATACAACCTGCAAAATAAGCTTTGACTGTACAAAGAAATTTGAGAAAATAAAAGGAAGACAATATTAGGTATTATCGGAAATTGTATTCAATGGACATAACAGACTATCTGGATGATTTGGACTTGCTTTACCGACGAAATCAGACGCAAGATAAATTAAACACACTTGAAGGGGGGTCGCGGTAAAAATTCACATGGAAAAGATAAAGTTAACGAGAATAAATCAAGCAAATGAGTAGCCGATCTCCTTTGGTGAAACCTCACTTCAAGACCTGGAATCCTACACATTAGGTAGCAATGTATACAGAGGTAACGGTACAGATATAGATATTAAATAAAGAATACAACCTGCAAAATAAGCTTTGACTGCACAAAGAAATTTGAGAAAATAAAAGGGAATCAAATCAAGTACCAAACTTAAAATGTTTAACTGTGAAGTGAAACAAGTAGGTTACTGCTGTATGAATCAGAAATATGGAAAGTGACTAAATTAATTATTAATAAACTATGAACATTCATTAACCGGCTTCCCGTTAACCACGAGAGGAAGTCAATAAGTAAGTCACAAATGGCTGTCGAAAAGTAACTAAATATGATAACTTGAAACCAGTTTGTTTTTATACATACATTGACCCTTTATTTCTCAACATAATTTCCACCAACTTTGATGCACTTATCGCACCGTTTTATCAGTCCTCCCATACCGGCTGCATAGAACTGCGTGCTCTGTTTTCTAAACCACGTTTTAACTTCACATTCAACTTCGGCGTCATTCGCGAAATGTCTCCCGCCAAGGTGGGTTTTCAGTGGACCAAAAAGATGGAAATCGCTAGTGCAGTGGCGTGCAGATGTTCTTTGATACCCGGGGCCAACCCCTTGATTGGATGCCCCTAAATTGTTCTTTACCTCATTCATTCCTCCTCCCCTCCGACTGCACTGTGCAGCCCCCTCTCCCTAACTGGATGTCCCCATCCCGGCTGGACGCCCGGGACCGTCGCAACCCCCCCCCCCCACCCCCTCTGCACGCCACGGCGCTAGGGGCTAAGTCGCGGCTGTAAGGTGGATGTTCCAGAACTTCCCACCTTAGCTGGTTAATTTTCTCCTGAGTTAATCGAGCTGTATGTGGTCTGGCATTGTCATGAAGAAGCAACACTACTCTAGTCAGCAGACCTGGACGTTTTCTTCGATCATGCATTATGCTGTATGCTGAACCATGTGAGCACCCTATTGCAGATGCTACAGCGTCTATCGTTACTCGCCTGTCACCTCTAATCATCTCATTCACCCGCTGCACGGATGCTTCTGTTGCAATCTCAACAGGACGACCAGATCGGATTTCATCAACAATTTTAGAGCGTCCTTGAGAAAATTTTTCTACGCAGCTATGCACCGCTTTACGGAACAAACATTTGTCAGCATAAGCAGGAAGCATTTCGTTATGAATGTCCTTTGCAGGCAGTCCTCCCCCCCCCACCCCGAAAAAAACGCACAACAGCACGTTGCTCTTCGGTTGTACACTCCGTAAGTGCTGTCGCCATTTTGTTTATGCGCTGCGCATGCGCATGAGACACCTAGCGCCACCTGACGAACGGGAATATAAAGTTCGATGTTGCTGTCATCTAATGACACCTGTAGAAAACACCAACTACATTTATCTGCCATCCCACAGAACTGTATGATTTACTTATTGACTCGTCCGCGTAGTATTCAGCGCTCCGGAATCAATGGGTCAAGGGGAGTAAAGGTGGTCCTAAAACACACGGTGACGAGAATTATAGAATATTAATATAGGTGGACATGAAGGGAACTACAAGAGATGGTCAACAATAAGAGGGGATGGCGTAAGTTGGCCGAGGACCATTGTTCCATCGGGTGATATAAGACAGAAAAAGAAAAGGAACACCTCTTACTTTGATTCGCCAAATAGTTCCTTGTCATTCTTCATTTCAATTACTTGCCTGTGTTGGGAAAGAGAAAGACATTGAACGGAAGACGGTCATTTGCCTCATAAATTCTGATTTGTAAATAATTACATGTACAGTTATCTTTCTAGCTGCCCTTCTGTTTTCCAGAGGTTTAAAGAGCCTGATTACTATGGAATTACTGTCAGGACTTTCTACTGTGGTAGTATGATTCACATTTAAGAAGCCCTCCCAGGCAAGGAAAAGTAACTCTGACGCTCACTAAATTAAGAGTTAGCCAAGGGCCCGTGTTGTCATCGGGATAAGAGACGATTCACGTACAATTTAACAATTGTAGGTAATTTTTGTTGATTCTGCTCAAAGTCAGTCATGAATAGATAACATATTGTGTCCACTAAGCCCTATGAGGGCCGCATATTACAAGCGACATGCCTAGGAAGAGGCGATACGGATACAGATCCCGTAAGGACAGAACTGAAGTCAGCTGTTGTGTCAAATACTTGATGTTCGGATTCAACGTTTTGTTTTGGGTAAGTTTAAAGTAGTGTAGTGTGAGTGTGAGGATGGTATCTGTGTTTTTTGTAAGTGCTACGTTTTGTAAAATCAATTTACATGTATTCTTTGATAAACGAATGTGTCAAATAGTTGCTTTGAATATAGCACCGATCACTAATTTGTCGTTTGAAACGTCGTACGCCCTCTTACTTAAGTTTGATTTATTAATCTGACATTATAACATCACACATCTGAATTATGTATTATGAGTGAGTACCACCATGATCTACGTTATTCAGTTTGTTTAGTGACCTATGGTTTCTTATTTGTTATTATACGTTTTTCAAGTCACAATGTTTAATTGATTATTTGGTTGACTTAACTGACTGATTACGATAAATATTGTTTATTTCCATTGATTAATTTCTCCCTTGTTTAGTTTTCTCTTTGTTCTCACTTGCTGCCTTTCTATGGTGCAACCAAGTGCTCATCCCTCAGTGTTATTGTAAAGTAATTGTTGTGTAGAAATAAGACCAGTATATATACCCAGTAAAGTTAACACAGTCAACAAATGCCCGCAGAAGTCAGATGTGTCGGCCAAAAGGTGCAAGTGTCACAGCTCTGCTGTAAACTGGCACAACACAATTATGTCAAAAACAACATTCCGGACGAACACATAAGAAGAAGAAGAGCACCAGAATATGGCAGAACAGTTCAAACTAAACACGTGGGGTAGGGTGTGAACCTACATAAATAAATCATATTCCTATAGTATAAATAAACGTACACTTCATCTTTGTGAAACCTCACACGTCACCCAGAACTCATTCTGCACCAAGCAGCTTGTCATGAGCGGATCAGTTAGCTTTTATATAATTCAAACACATTCAGCAGGTTTTGTTCCTTCTGAGTGTGACATATAATAGAGTTGATTTAGGCCAAAAGTGCTTTCTCTGCTCCTTATGAATCACCGAAAAACAAGAAGTAGATTGTGAGCTTTAATAGAGCACGACTACAAGAAACAAATGGATGTTGCGGCCAAAACCTTCATCAACAACAGAACAAACAAATACAAATAGACAAACAAATACATGAAAGACGCTACATGAAAGTATTAAAGTTACTCATCTGTATCCTGGCTTGAGCAGCTATCCGTGGATGGAATAAACCGGATGTAGTGGTTAACAGGGTCAACTGACTAAAGGTCAATAAAGCGAGAAGCTCGGGGAACCAGGAAGTCACAGAAGGCAAAGATAATGCTGGCGTTGACTACGACATCCTGTGAAGGACATGCAACTGGCTTATTAGTGGACTATACGACTTCGGGGATGGGAGGGGACAAGGGGTGTACGGGACTTAAATAAAACTAGGTTGGACATTGAGGCTGTGAGGGGAGAATGAATCCGACTGGAAGATTAGGCGGTTTTCCAATGTCTTATGGTCGCGTTCGTGAAATGTGCACAATTTGATCGCCGTGACCTGTATGTCGGCAACGCCACAGTGGTCGGAACTGTTGAAGTGTAGGGGTACCGACTTCTGGGCACCACTGTTGATATCAGAGAGGTGTTACCTAAATCTGTCCACCAGACGAAGACCTGTCTTCCCAACATATCTCATGTCACAACGTGTGCAGATGATCGCATAGATAACGTTGCGACTCGTGCATGAGAAGCTTTCCTTTGTGTGTTAAAACCTTGTGCAGAAAGTCTTGCCTTACCAAGGATTGAACATACGTTCCAAAAAGTGGCAGGTAGACTTTATGGCTTCTTGGAAGCATTCGTAAAACATAACAAATGTGTCTATTTGATAAACCCTTTGAGAAAGTGAAGCACCAAGACTTTGTCATATGTTGCATGAATTCAGTATAGATGCTGAGGGTGTGAGCCTGTTCTGTTACTGCTTGTGTTCATCTGGTGGTGGATGATGTATATAGAGGTTAGCCGTGAATATATTAATAAGCGACCATGGACCAACACAGATGGTTATCTTTGAGAGAAGCTGAGTAAGCTGGTGGAACAGCTATCTCAGTAAATTACCTCAAAACTGTGTGATGATCATTGGCAGGTAATTGGTACCATACATTAACACCCCCGTCCCCTCGCTTCCACACTTGATGTTGAAAAATGCTAAACATTATGTTGGTGGCTGAACTTTCTCTTTTTTCCAGCATCATATTCTTCTTGGCTTACCTGTCTACTTTTGTTCCAATTTTAGTTTTGCTCTCAAGGCATTGACTGACCTATGCATATATTGTATTTTCACTTCACATTCAACTTCGGCGTCATTCGCGAAATATCTCCCGCCAAGGTGGGTTGTCAGTGTTTATGCTGACAAATGTTTGTCCTGTAAAGCGGTGCATAGCTGGGTAGAGAAAGGTTACGAAGGGGAGTCAATAAGTAAGTCACACAGTTTTGAGGGATGGCCAGTAACTGAAAACAAAGCGTGCAGTTCTGTGCAGCCGGTTTGGGAGGACTGATAAAATGATGGGATAAGTGCATCAATGTTGGTGGAAATTATGTTAAGAAATAAAGGAACAATGTATGTATAAAAATAAACTGTTTTCAAGTTGTTATCATGTGCAGTATTTTTCTACAGCCATTTGTGACTTACTTATTAACTTACCCTCGTTTTACACCATTATGTATTTTGCTGTTTTCTTTTGGTCACTCTTTTCATACCTTATTAAATGTATTTTCTACATTGACCCTTGTGTCTGTTTTGTTCATCTTTGAAAATTGACCCTTTTGTCTGTTTTGTTCATCTTTGAAAGTGTCCTGTATTTCCTAGGCTATATGTTACTTGATCTTCAGTGAATCTGTGCTTACCGAATCCATCCTGATGGGAGTTACATGATTCTTTTTCTTTCTTGTGCCACGTTAATCGCTTGTGCTAATTTATTTGCCTACATGTGTAAGTTGACTGATATGCTGATAACCATTTTGCTCTATCAGACCTTTTTGCTTCTGATTGATTTGAAGAATCAACATCATTGCACATAGGACATTCCCCTTTCATCCCCTTCCATCCTCTTTTTTCAGTAATCAATGAATAGTTCCCATGCTGATGGTTCCAGTTGCAGCCTGATTGAATGTCCACTTGCATTTTCCTCTGTGGGTTGAGCATCATACAGCCCTTCTGTTTGGTCCCTTCCCACTGAATCAGTCACTCCTGGTGTGGAGCTTTTGTTTGTTTTGCTGCACTTTCCACACAATCCCAGAGAGCCTTCACCACCTCAGACTTGTCATCATCTAGCTCACTGCTCAAAAGTGCAGCAGCAGTCAGTATACCCGCCTGTTCATGTTCTCACAAACCTGCATGCCCTGAGCAGACAATCCATGATATGCTCATGACCTTTCTCTTTTCGAACGATGTGAACCACCCACGTGGAACATACCAGTATTTATTTTATGTAGTATGTTTCGCATGTATGTTACAAACACGTGTCGTTCTGTACTCTTCTCCAGCCATCGGAATGATGCTGTTACAGCCTGCACCTTGTGGTTGGTTATTTTAGTCACAAGCACAGGGGAAACTTAAATCCCTTGTCTTTCATATAAAGGGATACCCAGTAGCACACCTCAGGCGACAGAAGACTCTGTGCTAGTTTCACAGAACCCCATGCAAGACTTCTGCCATACGTCCTCATCATACACCACAGTCCATACATCCTCGTCATACACCACAGCATGACTTAGTTTAGTCTTTCAACCATTGTTTCAATTCTGTCATCTTGTGTTTTTTCTCAGTACTTGTCTGCTAGCATGGCATGTCTACTTCAATTATCTCATTTGTATTTTCAGTTGGGCAATGGTTTTTACTCCTATAGAACGCACTGTCTTAACATAGCAAAAACAAAGATAATGCATACAGATAAAACTACTATGGAGAAAGAAATATATGATAATGAGGAAAAATTGGAGGTGGTGGAAAATCTTGAATATCTTGGGTCATTGATTACCAACAACGGTGACACAATGAAAAAAAATTAAACGACGACTATCAATTGCTCTTCAAAGACTAAAACAACTGAATAAATTATGGAATGGGACAGACAGAACTAAAAAAATTAGATTTTTAAGAGCATGCATCTTTCCCATTCCAACATACGCCTGTGAGACTTGGACACTTACTAAACAAGCTGAACAGCGCATAAATTCCTTTGAGCATAAATGTTATAGACAAGTTCTAAGAATATCTTGGGTAAAGAAAAGAATAAATGCACCCATACTTCAAGAGCTGAATATTGAAGAAGGTTGGCTATTAAAGACGATAAAACAAAGAAAATTGAAATATTTTGGTCACTTGAAACGTCATGAAAGTTTAGAGAGAACAATAATGGAGGGGTATAGGCCCTATGCCTGGGAAGAGAGGAAGAGGAAGGCCAAAGTGAAGATGGGTGCAGGATGTGGCGGATGATCTCCAGATGGGTGTATCGGACGCGGGACATTTTGCTTATGATCGAGAGGTTTTCTGGAATGTTGTTATTTGAGCGAGGTTCTGCAAAGGACATGCTACTGAATGAATGAATGAGAACGCACTTCATATTAATTCCTTGTACTTTTGGTCTGTGGGCATTGCCAGATAATTTGTCATGGTGGTGATAAGTTTTTTTTTTGGGAGGATATCTCCTGCGCAGATGTTGAAGCTAGAAGTGGAAGTTTTGCACTATCTTCTAGAGTAGAGGCTGGAATTGTCATTCGGTCTATTGATTAGGTGGCAATTATAATCTGTTTCCAAAGGGAAATGCCCTTGGTCTGCCCCTGCCTTCCCTTGAAGGGCAACTGGCATGTGGTCAGCTGTTGTAGATGGTCCAGTGGGTGCATCTCCTGTAGATTGAGAGATGAAGATGACACAACACAGAGAGGCATGGGACATCCTACGAAACACCCTTAAAGGCTAACCTGATCAACAAACACCCAAAGAAGTCATTCGGTTCACGAGTGCAATTTTCACACAGACTTCTGGTGGTCATCACAGCAGCACGGGTTTTTGCTGTTTTTTTTTTTTTTTTTAAAGAAGATTATAGATTTAGATTTGTATTTCCCGTATCATTATTCAACATGAACATATAGTTCAAAGCATGGAATTGTGTTTTTTATAAACATTATAACTTCTTTGTCATTTTCATTGAAATGTGCAGAGTATTTTCTGATGCATAAATAATGGAACATTCTCAATTTACAATTAACACTTTAGCATTTAGTCTTTGTATTATTTTTTTGCAGTAGGTATATACATTGTTGGTATATTAGTATATCCACGTAGGGTACCACAGCGCACGAGAATTGAAAGCGGTTCTCGCCACGTTGGTAACTTACGGGATAAGTGAGCCGGCCACTCAGAAATCAGTGGCAAACTACTGAGTGTAATCTTGCAAAGAAATTAACGGCAGCGGTAAAAGGCTGGTGTTGACAGCGGTGTCCTGTAAGGGATATGTGTGTGTGTGTGTGGGGGGGGGGGGGATTACTTTTTTGGAGTGTAATTTTTCTTTAATGTGAGGAGTAACTGGGTTTTATGCATGTCCCCTCTCTTGTTCATAACATATATAGATGTCGTGTCCTCCTTTAAAGTGTCGTCCCTGGAGTGAAGAGAGTCGACACCCACATTATAATATTTTGTTCCTCTCACTATTCTGGAGAATCCACCAGCTTCCGTCCAACACACTCCACCAGCCTATGGACACCTTTTCCTATCACTCTCTCACTGTCGTACTATGCCCCCTTCTCATACTTCCCCAACGCAACATACTCAACAACTCTTGCTTCTAAAAAGTAATAAAGAATAATTTATTAAAATAAAAGTGTAACGTATATGAGACGTGTATGTGAAGAAAATGTGTGACGTGTTCTATAAAGTGTGTAGACTCTGACTCTCAGACAGCAACCCAGTCAGCTGATCCCAGCAAAGATAGACCACAGCACGTTACGTCAGAACATGTACTTCTCACCCGTTGCCGAAACCATCTTGCCGGATACTGCTTTGCCTCTGTAGACCTCTGGTAATCCAATTTCATGAACATCCGAAATAGACACCGGTGGTATTAACAGTTAATCATGGACCGGTTGCACTCTACACAATGTCCGTTCCTAACGTTCCTTAACAAACTGCACAAGTCTTTTGTAGTGTGTACGCAGTTAGTTAGTTAGTTAGTTAGTCGACAGATCATCCTCGTTGCACATCGAACCATTCAGTCCATAAGTGCTAATTACTAATGTTAATTGTTACTGTACTAACACTAGGTACTCTTAGCCGGTTCTCGGTTCGTTACTACTGTCTAATGCTGTGTGGTGCATCAATATGCATCACTCTCTTTGATGAATCAATTTCCTTCTAGCGTAAGTTATGTTTCTGTATGCAACTTTATTGACTCTTGAACTGGTGTTCTTCAGAATGGGTTTTTTAATTCTTTCCCAAAACTTGTAGAGTTTCCTTGGATCTGGTAGGGAACCTAGGATAGAAACAACACATCTGGTGATAGTACTAGTCACTGATCCCTTCGGCTGAGTGTAAGCCTATCACCTTGCTTAATGATCTTTAGCTAACTAGACTTAGTCACAGAGCAGATTAGCTACCCACCTAGAGTCGAATCAGGCTATGACAAAGAAAAAATATCAGCAAACAGAATGCGGAACCCCGCCCACCAGGGATCACCTACGGGAAGATCCCAATTATCCCTCATTACTCAATTCTCAACTAGTAAAGCTTATCAACACTTCACTAATCTATTCTTAACTAGCAGAGCTAATATCACTATTCTACTCTAACTAGTTTCCACTAACAGTGCTAATCATCACACTATAGTTTAACAAGGCTACAGTCTATATTAATTAGAACTAATAGACTATATTGACTACCTTATGTAAAAACCGCCTCATTCCCGGGATGGCTACTACACTTTGCCATAACGGCACATGCTAGTTAATCTTAAATTAATCTAACACTGTAGAGCTCTCCCACAAACACGTCCATCCTAATCCACGGTTCTTGGTCAACTCCCCCCTAGTTGATCCCAACTCGGGTTTATATGGCAAACTACCAAAGTTGGCCACGTGACGTTCTCCTTTATGCCCCCACACAGGTGGCACAGTGGCAGATCATCTCCTGTCAGGGATCCATCCTCCCTGGCTCCATTAATGTTAGATTTGTCATCAATGGTTGTGACATCCAAAACAATCTACAGAGTTACTGTACAGTTCCAACAAAGAGTTTTTCCCAACACGCTGTCAATCTTCTCGATGTTCCGGAAACAAGACTTGACAGATGTACTGTTTCCTGTCTCTCGCTGCCAATTCCGGTTTGTCTCTGACTGTTGACAAACTGTCAAGCTTCTGTTCAGTGGTGACAATCCCAGCAGCCATTTCGCCTGATGTCCGGAACTATAACTGACAGACAGGGCTGTTCCATGTACTGAGCCGGGCAAGGCTATGTGATTCTAAATGTTTATAAACTGCCAACGCATTGTATCCCTTCCTTCTCACTCACCACCAAATGTGTTTATGGGCTGACACGATGTAACCTGTGCAGCTGTGTTTACTCTGTTAGTACGACTGTTGTGGCCTAGAAAATATACGCCAAGCAAACGTCGGTATTATTATCTGGTTAACTCATGGCGAGCTTGTGACATAGGCCCCCTCTTAAGAGAGTAGTCCATCTCACTCTTCTCCCCCATGAGTTAAATCCAGATGATTCATTCCTCTTCTTCAGGAGCTGGGTGTCTTGACAAGAAATCCGCTCCAACATTCTCCTTCCCCGGAATGTACTCTACTGTGAAATTATATGGTTGAAGTAACAACGACCACCGCATCAAACGGGCGTTGAGCTTCTGAGAAGTAGCCAGGAACATCAGGGGCTGATGATCCGACTGGACCCGAAACTTAACTCCATACAAATATGGCTGAAATTTTTGCACTGCCCATACGAGGGACAAGCACTCTCTCTCGACGGTTGAATAATTCCTCTCCGCCTGTAGAAGTTTCTTACTTGCGTATGCTACAGGTTTCAAAACCGAAGCATCGTCTTTTCCTTCTTGTAACAAAGCGGCTCCAATTCCAATCGCACTCGCATCCGTTCTCAACACAAATGGTTTGGAAAGGTCAGGGAGCTGTAATACAGGTTTGCTGACCAAGGCCTCCTTTAACTGACTATAGGCATTCTCACATTCTGGTGTCCAAATGATTTGATCCGGTAATCCCTTTTTCAAGGTTTCCGTCAACGGAGCTCCCAGTTCAGTGAAATGTGGGATAAATTTGTGGTAGAACCCACACAACGAGAGAAAAGATCGCACATCCTTCTTCGTTTTTGGCCTTGGTGCATTTCTGATTTTCTCCAGGTTCTTCTCTTCTGGAACAATGTGTCCAGGAGTGATGGTGTGACCTAGAAATTCCAGAGTCTGGTAACCAATCATGCACTTGGTTGGACGAGCGGTAAGCCCTGCTTCCTTGAGCCTATTAAACACTCTCTCCAAGGATTGTAAGTGGTCATCCAGGCTGTCACTGGAAATCAGAATATCATCCATGAATGAGATGATGGATGGATCCTGTAACGGATCTAGTAAAGTCCTCATCATGCGTATAAACACACTAGGTGCATTGCTGAGTCCAAAGGGCATGACTTTGAATTCGTAGTGTCCACTGGGTGTACTGAAAGCTAACAGTGGTCGAATCTCCGGTTTGACTGGTATCTGATAGTACCCCCGACTCAGATCCACCTTTGAAAAGTACCGAGCCTTATGGAGCCTAGCGAATAACTGAGTTGGATTCGGCAAAGGTTCCACCTGAAACTGTGTATGACTGTTCAGCAGTCGGTAATCTATACACAACCGGTGTTCTCCACTAGGTTTGCGTAACAAAACTACCCCCGCATTGTATGGGGATGTGGATGGTGCCATCACGTCATCCTCCAGCAGTTTTTGTATTTCCTCCTCCAGGGCCTTTTCTTTAGAGAATGGCACTGGGTAAACCTTTTGGCGAACAGGCTCCTGTGTGGTCAAAGTCATCTCGAACTCAACCAACCTCGTTCGTCCTGGTTTATCAGTCAGTATCTCCTTATGAGACTTGAGAACCTGGGTTATCCTTTCCCTCTCCTGGGAGGTCAGATCAGGGTTCACTTGCACATCCCTATAGGTTTCCTGGTGTTCCAAGGGATATTCCCTGCCCTCGCTGGTTCCCACTTCTGTCTCCACTGCAACTGCCATTGCCATGAGGTGAGCTGCCTTGTCTCCGGGTCTCTCTTCGTATTTCCGCAAGAGATTGATATGGAAAATCTTCGACTTTCCCCGGATCCGGATCTGATAGTTGGTTCTGGATATCACCCTTTCCACGGGAAATGGTCCTTGCCAACCTATCTCCAGTTTGTTGTTTCCCGTTGGGAGTAGCAACAAGACTTTATCTCCCACCTCTAGAGATCTTTCTTTAGACCTACGGTTGTAGTAGGCCGCATGTCTTTTCCTGGCCTTTTTCAAGTTTTGATTTGCCAGAGTCCATCCCTTGTGGAGTTTTTCTTTAAGTTCCTCCACGTATTGATAGGATGAGATCACTTCTTCTGACGTCCCCTCTTCAGTCCAACTCCTCAACATGGCTTCCAACGGTCCTTTGATTGGACGACCAAACAGCAACGTAGCGGGTGGTAGTCCTGTTGAGCCATGAGGAACTTCCCGATAGGCAAAGAGTGCTGCTGGGATATATTCATCCCACCTATCAGGTTTTTCCTGCGCTAGTTTCCTGAGCATTGTCATCAACGTGCCGTTGAAACGCTCTACTTGTCCATTGGCTTGAGGGTGGTAAGGGCTGGTATGTATGTGGTTAGAGTGAAACACCCTAAATACCTCCTCCATGAGTTTTCCACAAAACTGAGATCCATTGTCCGTCAGAATTTGATCCGGAAAGCCTAATCTGGTAAAGGCCTCCATCAGTGCGTCCGCCACTCTTTTCGAGTCAATCGTGGTCAACGGTATGGCTTCACCCCACATTGTACAGCAATCCACCATTGTGAGTATATACATGTTCCTCTTCCTAGTCCTGGGAAGTGGACCCACGATATCGATGGCTACCCTCTCGAAAGGAGAGTTCATGATGGGCATCTCACCCAACACCACCGGTGCTGTCCAGTGTTTTGGTGCCACCCTCTGGCACTCAGGGCATGACTTCACATACCGACGCACATCATCTGTCATTCCCGGCCAATAGTAATGGCAGGAAATCCGCTGCATGGTGGCGGCAATACCCATGTGTCCACTAAAGGAGATGGTATGCCCCATATGAAGAATCTGGGACCGGTGAGCTTTCGGGACGACCAACTGACCGTATAGGTTGTCTCCCCTTCCTGCTCTCCTGTAGAGTATCCTATTCTTCATGTAGTACTGCCCCCGTCCTGGTGGATCAGCACTTTTCTGCAGCTTTTTGTAGCAAGGACGTAAAGTATCATCCTCACTCTGGGCAGTTCGTAGCTCCCCCGGCATTGGGTTAGTCACAATTGCGTCTGCCTCTTCCGTTTTCGTCTGAGAGCGAGTCTGCATTGCTCCCATATGAATTGGCTCCCTGGGCATTCCCAGAAAGACATACCGGCAACCTAGGATGACTGGAAAAATGGGATCGGTCAATACAGCGGCCTTGATGGTACCGGTGACGTACCTTGACCGAATCTCCACATTAGCAATGGGCAACTTCATGGTTACAGCACTCTTCTGTGCAGGCTGTATATCCAAGGTTTCACCTGTGAATTGTTCTGGATATACCAGATCCGCAGAAATCACGGCCTCCCCGTCCAGTCCTGTGTCGTATAAACACTCCACTTGACGACCGTTAACCTCTACCAATTCCACTACAGGTGGTTTTTCCTGGTCTGGAGTCTCTTCCTCGGCCTCGACCTGTTCGGTGGCCTCCACCTTAGGTTTCCCCGGGCACACGACGAATTGAGTGTCTCCTGACTTTCCCCTGCAGTCAATAGCATTGTGCGTGTTTGACTTGCATTGGTTGCACCATTTCGCTGTCCTAGATTTTCTATTGCCAGACTTGAGTGAGCTCTCCTGGTGGCGAGCTTCCTTGTTGACCTTGGAATTTTCTGTGACAACCTCCTTGGAAGTCACTTGACATGCTGCGAAGTGAGGGTTCTTAGCCTTCGATTTGCAGTCCCTCGTATTGTGAGAGGGTGACTTACAAATTGAACACCACTTCTCCGACCACGGTCGTTTAGGTGTAGAGCTTGAAGTGCTCTTGCTTCCCTCCTTCTTCTTCTCTGAACTATCCTCTGATTTTTGCACATAAGGGTCCCACTTTTTTGTTCCTGAGTTTTTGGTTTTCTTCTTGTCATGTTTCTCTTGACTTTTGGAGTTGGTGGAAAGGTTCTCCCCTGCCTCCCCATGTACCTCGACGAACCGTTCTGCTAATTTAGTCACGAGGTCAATACGTTCCGCTCCTTGTTCTCCCAGGAACGTCCTGAGAGGTTTAGACATTTGCTTCTTCAGCTGGTCGACCACCATGAGCTCTTCCAGACTCTCATAGTCATGTGCGAACCCAGCCAAATCCCTCCACTTATGGAGATAAGATTTAAGACGCAAACTGTAGGCGGCAAACAACTCTCCCGGTTCTCGTTTCGCTGCTCGAAATTTTTTCCGGTAGGTATGTGACGTAACCTCGAATCGTTTCAGCAGAGCCGTCTTTAACTCGTCATAATTGTTCTCATGTCCTGGTGGCAGGCGAGTATAAACCTCGTAACCGGTCCCGCGTAAACCCTGGGATAGCTTAAGATTCCATTTGTTACGCTCCAGACCCATAGCAACTGACATAGCCTCGAAGCGTTGAAGGTACTGGTCAATCTTCTCTTTGTCCTCCTCGTAGACCGCCAAAGGAAACTTCATGGCATGGTACCCATGTCCACCTACTGGTGTTGAGCCTGGGATGGAGGAACTTCCAACTGCTCCCTCAGTTTCTCCATTAGATTGACTCTTCAACTCGAGTTCCCTCATCCGGTACTCGTGCTCCCTTTTCTGTGCTTCCTGTTCAGCTTCTAATTTTCTAGCTGCTTGTTCAGCTTCAAATTTCCTAGCTGCTTGCTCAGCTTCCAATTTCCTAGCTGCTTGCTCAGCTTCCAATTTCTTAGTTGCTTGCTCAGCTTCCAATTTCTTAGCTGCTTGCTCAGCTTCCAATTTCATCCTTCTCAATTCCAGCTCGGCCTTTCGATCTTCCCTTTCTGCTTGACGATACTCTCTCTCCACTTCCTGTATGTAATCCGTTAGAGCAGAACCCGCCAATCCCATTTCTTCCCCCTTTGCCTTTAATTCTAACGTGGTTAGTTTAGGGGTGGCCATTATACAGAGAGGTAAGCTAGCAGGTCGAGTACAATATAACTGCAAACTACTATATGAACAAGTACTATAAATCTAGATATTACCACGCACAGCACATTCACTCAGTGACAAGAGTAGAATCAGGACCACAGACCTATGCAGACGTGTGAAGTGTGAACAGGTAAGATATTTGTCCTAACCCCTATCCACATTCACTCTAGCTGGATTCTCCAAAATGATATCTTCCTCTTATAACTAGGGATCCCGTGTCAAAAGACCCCGTTGTCAGAAGATCCCACTGTCAAAGGTTCCTGCTTGCAGGAGATCTCGCTGTCCAAGGATTCCGTTTACGGGAGATCCCGCTGTCCAAAGATCCCGTTTACGAGAGATCCCGCTGTCCAAAGATCACGTTTACGAGAGATCCCGCTGTCCAAAGATCCCGTTATCGAGCCCCCAATAATGTCGTGTCCTCCTTTAAAGTGTCGTCCCTGGAGTGAAGAGAGTCGACACCCACATTATAATATTTTGTTCCTCTCACTATTCTGGAGAATCCACCAGCTTCCGTCCAACACACTCCACCAGCCTATGGACACCTTTTCCTATCACTCTCTCACTGTTGTACTATGCCCCCTTCTCATACTTCCCCAACGCAACATACTCAACAACTCTTGCTTCTAAAAAGTAATAAAGAATAATTTATTAAAATAAAAGTGTAACGTATATGAGACGTGTATGTGAAGAAAATGTGTGACGTGTTCTATAAAGTGTGTAGACTCTGACTCTCAGACAGCAACCCAGTCAGCTGATCCCAGCAAAGATAGACCACAGCACGTTACGTCAGAACATGTACTTCTCACCCGTTGCCGAAACCATCTTGCCGGATACTGCTTTGCCTCTGTAGACCTCTGGTAATCCAATTTCATGAACATCCGAAATAGACACCGGTGGTATTAACAGTTAATCATGGACCGGTTGCACTCTACACAATGTCCGTTCCTAACGTTCCTTAACAAACTGCACAAGTCTTTTGTAGTGTGTACGCAGTTAGTTAGTTAGTTAGTTAGTCGACAGATCATCCTCGTTGCACATCGAACCATTCAGTCCATAAGTGCTAATTACTAATGTTAATTGTTACTGTACTAACACTAGGTACTCTTAGCCGGTTCTCGGTTCGTTACTACTGTCTAATGCTGTGTGGTGCATCAATATGCATCACTCTCTTTGATGAATCAATTTCCTTCTAGCGTAAGTTATATTTCTGTATGCAACTTTATTGACTCTTGAACTGGTGTTCTTCAGAATGGGTTTTTTAATTCTTTCCCAAAACTTGTAGAGTTTCCTTGGATCTGGTAGGGAACCTAGGATAGAAACAACACATCTGGTGATAGTACTAGTCACTGATCCCTTCGGCTGAGTGTAAGCCTATCACCTTGCTTAATGATCTTTAGCTAACTAGACTTAGTCACAGAGCAGATTAGCTACCCACCTAGAGTCGAATCAGGCTATGACAAAGAAAAAATATCAGCAAACAGAATGCGGAACCCCGCCCACCAGGGATCACCTACGGGAAGATCCCAATTATCCCTCATTACTCAATTCTCAACTAGTAAAGCTTATCAACACTTCACTAATCTATTCTTAACTAGCAGAGCTAATATCACTATTCTACTCTAACTAGTTTCCACTAACAGTGCTAATCATCACACTATAGTTTAACAAGGCTACAGTCTATATTAATTAGAACTAATAGACTATATTGACTACCTTATGTAAAAACCGCCTCATTCCCGGGATGGCTACTACACTTTGCCATAACGGCACATGCTAGTTAATCTTAAATTAATCTAACACTGTAGAGCTCTCCCACAAACACGTCCATCCTAATCCACGGTTCTTGGTCAACTCCCCCCTAGTTGATCCCAACTCGGGTTTATATGGCAAACTACCAAAGTTGGCCACGTGACGTTCTCCTTTATGCCCCCACACAGGTGGCACAGTGGCAGATCATCTCCTGTCAGGGATCCATCCTCCCTGGCTCCATTAATGTTAGATTTGTCATCAATGGTTGTGACATCCAAAACAATCTACAGAGTTACTGTACAGTTCCAACAAAGAGTTTTTCCCAACACGCTGTCAATCTTCTCGATGTTCCGGAAACAAGACTTGACAGATGTACTGTTTCCTGTCTCTCGCTGCCAATTCCGGTTTGTCTCTGACTGTTGACAAACTGTCAAGCTTCTGTTCAGTGGTGACAATCCCAGCAGCCATTTCGCCTGATGTCCGGAACTATAACTGACAGACAGGGCTGTTCCATGTACTGAGCCGGGCAAGGCTATGTGATTCTAAATGTTTATAAACTGCCAACGCATTGTATCCCTTCCTTCTCACTCACCACCAAATGTGTTTATGGGCTGACACGATGTAACCTGTGCAGATGTGTTTACTCTGTTAGTACGACTGTTGTGGCCTAGAAAATATACGCCAAGCAAACGTCGGTATTATTATCTGGTTAACTCATGGCGAGCTTGTGACAATAGACAACATATGTAAAGAAACCAGCCAACCAGAGACCGCAAGAACCACGCATAACGAGAACACAGAAGAAGAACCATCCGCAAATCTAACCATTAGAGAACTCCTGTTTGCGGACGACCAAGTACTAATAGCAAAATCAGAAGCTGGGTTACAAGACCACATAAATAGTCAAAACAAAATGTGTTGGGAACATAACTTGAAAATGAGCACAAGTAAAACAGAGGTAATGACAATAACTAAAGAAGAAGAAACAACAACAATTCACCTAAACGAACATCCCTTGAAACAAGTAAAGAGCTTCAAGTACCTAGGAAGTATAATATCATCAAATGGCAAATCAGAAGACGAGATCGAAAATAGATGCAATAAGGCAAACCAAAACATTGGACAAATGGCACCAATACTAGAGAATAAACATGTATCAATAACTACTAAGAAAGCACTTTACAACACAATCTTCCTACCAACTCTGTGTTACCAATGCCAAACCTGGACAATGGCAGAAAAAGAGAACAGAAAAATCACAACAGAAATGAGATTCCTGAGAATAATGCTCAATGTATCAAGAAGAGATAAGAAATGAAGAAATGAGGACTAAAGTGTGTGTGTGTGTGTGTGGGGGGGGGGTGGGGGTTATAACTGCGCTAGATTTTATTAGAAAGCAGCAAGTCGAATGGTTTGGCGATGCAAATAGGTTACCAACTAACAGTATACCACAACAAGCAATGATGTACAGATCAGATAGAAGCAGAGGAAGAGACCGACCATGATGGTCGCAGGGAATAACAGAGTCCATGGGAATATATCGATACATGAAGCCCATAAACGGGTACTATCCCGCTGTTTATACTTCACCTCGACACCGCAAGGTACAAGAGGAACAAGATGAGATGAGATGAGATAGTTTTCAGCCTTATATTTCACCATCTATTATTGAGATTATCTGCTGTCTACTGCAGTTCTTGCATTGTATCCGAGTGTTTAGCTACTTCAGCCAAAACTGGCGTCGAACCACATGGCATCTAAAGTATCTTCGTCGTTCCTTTGCATTAGTTATGCCTGTTTCTACTGGAGTAGTTTTGATTTGTCCGGTTACATTTCATTACTGTGTTCCAATGGGCACACAGATCGGCAGATCCGCCAATAGTTGAAGTAAGTCTATTCGAGGCCAGGGCTCAAATAACATCCTCAGCTGACATTGGTCAACGAAGGGGGAAACCCCATATCGAGATATGTATCAGAGGCGCGATCCAGCGGGTGGTTCACGTGCATGCTGTGTTAGGTGATGTTCCCACACCGAGGACCCAATTTTACAAGTCGATTTCCTTGGGAGCTGCTATCTGCTGGAAAGAAATGTTTGATAATTTGATTTCACCGCTACTTCTTTGCTGTCCCACAGCCGATGTTTAAATCCATCACTAGGTCATATTCTGCGGAGGAAAGCAAAAGAGAGTTCACAAATTGTAGGGGAAGTAGGCTTGAACCGGACAGGCTTAGAGACACGAATCTTATAATCGCGTCACTTTCCCCATTTGAACCAACTTTCCTCTCTCTTTCCCCTCCTCAATTGGGGAACTCCGAACGCAAGCAGTTATGATACAGTTCAAAATTCGCTATATTACTACCCCGCTGTCTGTAGTGTGCACTTTTAAGTTGTCTCCCCCGTTGTATGTGCGTGTGCCTTGAATTCAGCTTATTATATAAACTGTAGTGTTTGCAGAGGGACCGATGCCAGCTCAAAGAAGGACAACACCATTAGCAGGGCCGTAACAGCATTGCAGGCTGTAAGACCGAATTATGTTAATTTTGTCTTCTCTGCGAAAGTTAAAACTCCGTATCGTATTTCTCTAAACAAGGGGAAGGAATTCACTCCCCCTTTCTGACAGAGTGACCTGATTATTGATCGTGGCGACCTATTTTCTCAGATGACCTCAGAAACCGGCGATTCCATTCGCCATCTATCTATGACTGGCTTTCTCTGTTCTCAAATGTGCTGCAGCGCTCTCGTTTCGTGTAGGTGTCCTGATATTAACACACGCAACCAGCCACCCGTATACCCATCCATCTGTACGTGCATCCGTATGCCAATCTGTATGTGTATTTGTGAGTCGTGTACGGTCGTACGTATGTATGTAAGCTTGTAGTATATGTAAAGGTAGTCATCATCTCTCACCTCACCTCATTTCATCATGTTCCTCTTGTACCTTGCGGTGTCGAGGTGAAGTATAAACAGCATGAGAGTGCCCGCTTATGGTCTTCATGTATCGAGATTCCCATTGATTCTGTTATTCCCTGCGTCCATCGTTTAAGTGGTCGGCCTCTTCCTCTACTTCCCTCTGGTATGTACATCATTGCTTGTTGTGGTATACTGTTAGCTGCTAACCTATTTGCATGGCTAAACCATTTGACTTTCTGCTTTCTAATAAAATCTAGTGCACCAACAACCCCCACTTTAGTCCTGATTTCTTCATTTCTGATCTTATCTCTTCTGGGTACATTGAGTATTATTCTCAGGAATCTCACTTCTGTTGTTGTGATTTTTCTTTTCTCTTTTTCTGTCATTGTCCAGGTTTGGCATTGGTAACATAGAGGTGGTAGGAAGATTGTGTTGTAAAGTGCTTTCTTAGTAGTTATTGATACATGTTTGTTCTTTAGTATTGGTGCCATTTGTCCAATGAGTTGGTTTGCCTTATTGCATATATTTTCGATCTCGTCTTCTGATTTGCCATTTGATGATATACTTCCTAGGTACTGGAAACTCTTTACCTGTTTCAAGGGATGTTCGTTTAGGTGAATCGTTGTTGCTTTTTCTTCTTTAGTTATAGTCATTACCTCTGTTTTACTTGTGCTAATTTTCATGTTATGTTCCCTACACGTTTCACTTAGACTATTCATGTGGTTTAAATATTGAGCACAACCCACTACTGGTAACGCCGATCGCATTCTGGTATGAACCTAAGGCCTATCCACGTCAATATGGAAGCACTATACTCGAGTTTCGCTCTCGTTTGAGCTCGTCAGTAGTGCATATCCCTGACCGGATCCGGAAACAGTCCCGGATCACGCGTGTGAAGCGGGTGTGTAACCACGCGGCACACACTGGACACACCAAATTATCACAACAGAACATCACAACGCTACCCATCGTAGGCTATGCTCAATCTCAAAATCCCGAAACAACCACATAATGTATTCATGTGGTCTTGTAATTTAGCTTCTGATTTTGCTATTAGTGCTTGGTCGTTCGTCCGCAAACAGGAGTTCTCTAATGGTTAGATTTGCAGATGGTTCTTCTTCTGTGTTCACGTCATGCGATATTCTTGCTGTCTCTGTTTGGCTGGTTTCTTTACACATGTTGTCTATGTATGTTATGAACAAGAGAGGGGACAGGACACAATCTTTTCGTAATCTGGATCTTATGGTGAAGGGTTCTGAGTGTCCTCCAGTTGCTCTCACTATGCATTCACTGTTGTTGTATAAGCTTCTACATATGTTTGTTAGATGTGTACTCACTCCATATTGTTAAACGATTTCCCACAGCTTGTTTCTGTCTACTCTATCAAATGCCTTTTCTTAGTCGACAAAGGCTAAGTAGTGTTTCATTGAATTCGATTGATTTTTCTATAAGTTGTCTAAGAGCAAAAATGGCATCTGTGCATCCTTTGATTTTCCTAAATCCAAGTTGTGTTTCGCTTAGCTGGGGTTCTATAGTAGTTCGTAATCTTTTCTCAAGAATTTTGCAAAATATTCTCCCAGTATGACTCAACAGTGAAATGCCTCTTTTGCTGCCTTTGTTTTTCCAAAGGAAAATGCTGATGGTTAATACGTATGTATGTAAGCGTGTATATGTAAAGGTAGTCAGTCACCTTCATGTAGATATGTCTTTGCAGAATGCCGCAAACATCACGGCACGTTGAATAGCCTCTCAATCTCTTGCCATGTCCCCTGCCTCGTGCACTCTCATGCCCAAGATGTCTGCCATGTTCTGTGTCCATCTTCGTGCTGGTTCACCCCTGCCTCTTCTGTTCTATCAGGAAAAAAATAGTCATGTAACCAGGAGTAGAAAAACCTGGACATCCATTTTTTCCCTATATCCTTTACAGGACATCGCTGTCAACACCAGCATTTTACTGCTGTTTTGATCTCTTCAGAAAGCAACATCCTTTTTTTTTTTTTTTTTTTTTTGTGGATCTCTTGGCAAGTTTACGTTCAGTAGTTTGCCATTGCTTCTGAACGACCTGCTGCCATACCAATTCATTAAAACCCAGCGCAACACGGTAGACATCCATTAGCGATACAAAATTTCCCACCCTAAGAATAGCCATACGAACAAAATATTTTTAAAAAGAAATGTACTTAAGTATTTATTTTACTAGGAAATCATAATGTGAAAAGGTAGAATATTCGTAACTGTTAAGTTGGCTGTAAATTACAAACTATGTGGACATTTTATTGTATGTACGTATATAATAGGACTGCTTCAGTGGTAAAAACTCCGCGTGGAGCAAGCCCGACAGGAGGCTTCCCAGAATGTTTCGTCCCTTCAACTTCCCGACCCTCTCTGGGCGAGGGCCCACCTGGATCATGACTCCGGGTTTCTTTCTCCTGTGTTAGTTCGTACCCCGTTTAGAGACGCTCGAATCGTTTTCCTACGTGTCCTACGCATGCGCAATGTACGCTACAATCTGTATTTTGATTTGTGTGTCTCAAAACCACGTATTTCTGAGTTATTTCTGATTTTGAGGAGCGGCTGGCCGAGTGGCTAGAACACCGGACTCTCCTTCGGGAGACCCGGGTTCGATCCCTCGGTAAAGTGTGAGATTTTTTTCTGTCGGGGGCAAAAAGAAAATCCTCATCTGTACAGTTCGCGGCGACTGCACTAGCCAGGCGGTCTTAATTCCTCAGGCTCAAAGACCCCTCTGCCATACCCAAGGTACTATATTGGCATTAAATGACAGTTTTTTGACAGCTTATGATTTTGGATCCAGGTTTAAAATCCCACACACAGAGATCAAAACGTGTCGTCACAATCGAATTGCCTTAACTAAACTAAGTGAATCCCGATTCTTGCCATCGTGCCAGTAAATTAATTGCCTGAATACACGGCCTAAACTGGCATTGCTACCAGGAAGACACAACATAAACGCAGTAAAGATTACAACAAATATTTCTGCACACTTCTCTACAACAAACAACCACTTGTCAGCACGGGTACTCTTTGGTGTGAACAGTTTTCTTAATAATCAAGCAGTGCATGCTGTTCTGAGAAAGTTTGTGTACGTGTTTAATTTAGGCACACATTAAACATATTAAGTTACTTTTATTATCAGCAAGTTGTTGATGTTTGTTTTTCTGTTTTAATGGGACATTTCTAATTAATGTGTTCAGAATTAAAATTTTGCAAAACATAATATTTGAAGGTGTTTCTGTTTATGTTGAAACATTGGATAGTCTACACAGAATAGAGAAGTTATTTAATGTATCTGAAACATGTTAATTAATACAAGTTCGATTTAAAGTTTTTATTTTTTTTTCAGTGGTTGTTCTGTATTGAAAAAAAATACGGTGGTCTTATGTTAATACGCAGAGTGACTTTGCAGGGACTTATGTTAGCACGCAGAGTGACTGTTGTGCAAGGACTTATGTTGGCACTCTGAGTGACTTTGCAAGGACTTATATTTGTACTCTGAGTGACTTTGCAAGGACTTATATTGACACTCTGAGTGACTTTGCTAGGACTTATATTGACACTCTGAGTGATTTTGCTAGGACTTATATTGACACTCTGAGTGACTTTGCTAGGACTTATATTGACACTCTGAGTGATTTTGCTAGGACTTATATTGACACTCTGAGTGACTTTGCAAGGACTTATATTGACACTCTGAGTGATTTTTCTAGGACTTATATTGGCACTCTGAGTGACTTTGCTAGGACTTATATTGACACTGTGAGTGACTTTGCTAGGACTTATATTGACACTCTGAGTGACTTTGCTAGGACTTATATTGACACTCTGAGTGACTTTGCAAGGACTTATATTGACACTCTGAGTGACTTTGCTAGGACTTATATTGACACTCTGAGTGACTTTGCTAGGACTTATATTGACACTCTGAGTGACTTTGCTAGGACTTATATTGACACTCTGAGTGACTTTGCTAGGACTTATATTGACACTCTAAGTGACTTTGCTAGGACTTATATTGACACTCTGAGTGACTTTGCTAGGACTTATATTGACACTCTGAGTGACTTTGCTAGGACTTATATTGACACTCTGAGTGACTTTGCTAGGACTTATATTGACACTCTAAGTGACTTTGCTAGGACTTATATTGGCACTCTGAGTGACTTTGCAAGGACTTATATTGGCACTCTGAGTAACTTTGCGAGGGCTTTTGTTGGTACGCTGAGTGACTTTGCCACATTATTTCGACACAGTACTACACAAAGATTAAAGACACGCGGTCTTTCAGCTGGCGCAGTGAAAATGCCGAGTGCGAATCTTGTCCATCGTCCATGAATGTGGTTCTATAGATGTGGCTCCCTGTAAATGATAGACCTAGCTAGTGATGACGCCCTTTTAAAGGAGTGTCGAATTACCAGCAGGTTCTAGGGCAGTGGTTCTCAACCTTTTTTGGCTCATGCACCCCATCATCATATATTCAGAATGTCACCCCCCCCCCCTTTTTTCGCTTTTTCTCCAAATAAATCCCCCCCCCCCCCTTTTTAACACAGTATACGTAAAAGTGGAAGCTAAATTTAATAACATATTAGAACAAGTCTAGACGTCTACATAAAACGTGATTGGCAGGTCTACTTACGTTATAAAACGAATTTCAGAAGGGCGAGAAGTACAGAACCGTACAGTTTGGAGGGAAAAATAATATCAAGTAATCAGTTCTTGTAGTAACGCGATCTTGAAATAATCTTAATTCCCCCTGGAAACCCTAAAATTCTCTTCCCCCCCCCCCCCCCACTGGTGGGGAATTCCCCATCGGTTGAGAACCACTGTTCTAGGGCTTGTGTCCTTCAGGGTTGCACTCTGGTAATTTTGGAGGCTTCTCAGAATTATCAACCAGGGTTCTCTAAAATAACTTACCTGTACTTCGTTTTGTTTGTAACTCAACAGTTGATGTGAAGGAGTCTCCGTGGCCACATTGAACGTTAGAGTGGTTTAGAAAATCAGTGAAGGGATTCCCCCCTCTCTCTCTCTCTCTCTCTCTCTCTCTCTCTCTCTCTCTCTCTCTCTCTCTCTCTCTCTCTCCTCTCTCTCTCTCTCTCTCTCTCCCTCTCTGTCTTTCTCTCACTAGCACACACTTACACACACACACACATACAAAACGATTAGTAGAATCGGTAAGCTTAACTATAACGCGATCAAAACTAATGAACGTTGCTGTTAAAACCTTCGTCAACACACAAACAACACACACACACATACGCGCGCGCGCGCACACACACACACACACACACACACACACACACACACACACATATATATATAAAGTTCGGCAGCAGAAGTGAGAATATATGAGCAATATAATCAAAGAAATGGAAACTAATCACCAGAAAAACGAATCCAGAAAGTATTTTTTAAAGAACTGAAGTCAATGAAACGAGGGCACCAACACAACACATATGGTTTAAAAGACAAAAATTGGAATATGATAAATACCAATGAGGAAATGTGTAACACATAGAAAGAATACTTTCTTGAATTGCTAAATTGTGAACCTCCAAATAACACTTTCCCACAGGAAGCGGTTCTAACGCGTGAACAACAAATTGAAGAACCTACTTTTTAGGAAATCCTTTATGTAATAACACGACTTAAAAACAATAAAGCAACTGGGGCTGATGGAATTGCTGCTCAATTTATAAAGGCAGGCGGCCATGCATTACATCTAAAGCTATACGAACTAATAATAAAAATCTGGAGGACAGAAGAAATACCCCATGAGTAGAAAGAGTCATTATTGATACCAATCTTTAAGAAAGGAAACAAGTTCCAATTTGAAAATTATAGAGGAATATCACTCCTATCCACAAGCTATAAGATACTATACGCGGTATTACTAAATAGACTAAAACCATATTCAGAAGACATATTAGGTGACTACCAGGCGGGTTTCAGACAAAACAGATCAACAATAGATCAGAAACTTTTACGACAAATAGCCGAGAAAAATTGGGAATATAAGAGATATAATCCACATCTTTGTGGATTTTAAAAAGGCTTATGATAGTGTCCATAGGAATAGTCTATGGAATGCTACGCAGGAATTTGGAATACCAAGGAAGTTAATCAACATGATCAGACTATGCATGGAAGATACTTATAATATAGTAACATATAAAGGCAGGAAATCAGACCCCTTCCAAATAACATCTGGCTTGAAACAGGGTGATGCTCTATCGCCGCTCCTTTTCAATCTGGCTCTAGAGAAAGTTGTAAGGAAGATAAAGGAGGAATGTGCTATTGGAGGAACATCCAGACTGCTTGGTTACGCAGATGATATAGATATTATAGGGGAAAATGAACAAAAGACAGTGGAAATATTGACTCACTTAAAGGAAAAAGCTCAACAAATGGGGCTGGTTATCAACCAAGATAAGACAGAATATATGGTAGTTTCAAGAGAAGGAACGGCTAAATACTCTGGCCACATACAAATAGATAATATGACCATTAAAAGAACGGAAACATACAAATACCTGGATACAATCTTCATCTGCTCCAACATCATAAGGGAAGAAATACAAGCTAGAGTCAACTCTGGAAATAAGATATACAATGCTCTACAATACCTGCTAAAATCAAATGTGCTATCTCGTAACACCAAGATCACAATTTACAAAACACTGATCAGACCAATTGTACTGTACGGCTCTGAAACCTGGAGTACAACAAAAGGAGACGAAGCCTTGTTACAAACCTTTAAGAACAAAGTTTTAAGACGCATCTTTGGGCCCATTAGGGATACACACAGTGGAGAGTGGAAAATAAGTAACAAAGACATTTATGATCTGTTTAAGTCCCCTCTAATCACTGGTATCATGAAGGCTAAAAGGCTGCAATGGCTGGGGCATATAGAAAGAATGGAAGATAATAGGGAAACAAAACTCGCTTACACTCAAGAGATAAATGACCGTAGACCCCGAGGTAGACGAAGAAGACGGTGGAGAGATAATATACAAACAGATCTACAAGCACTTGGAATCAACGACTGGCAAGAGAAGGTCCACCAGAGAGACGAATGGAGACGGCTTGTATCTGCAGCAAAGAACCTCAATGGCTCGGAATGCTGAAGAAGAAGAAGATATATATGAAGGTTACTCGTCTGTTTCCTTGTTATGGACTTGACACATGCGTGGTTGACTACCGCGTGTATGGTTATAACAGTGCGGCTACACCGGAAATGTTGCAGTGGTTTAGAAAGAATGAGCAGCAATGGAAGGCATAGTTCCTGGAAGACGAGATGGGGCCGACTAACATGACGGTAGACAAGGAACGTTAAAGGCGCTCTGACGAGGCGGGGGAACTGGTAACGGATTGCGAGTCTATTCGGCGGGCTGTGGTGAGAAAGACCTTCCGCTTAGTACTTACTTCCTGATGATGACTGGAAGTGAATCATCGTTACATGCAGGCTGCAGAGATGTGATTCTTTTTCTTCTCCCACTTCTTGTTCCCCCTCTCCTCTTCTTCTCATCCTCCTTTTCTTCTTCTCCTCATCCCTCCTCCTTCTTCTTCGTTTTCAAGACGTCAGTACGGATCCTCTTCTTCTTCTTCTTCTTCTTCTTCTTCTTCTTCTTCTTCTTCTTCTTCTTCTTCTTCTTCTTCTTCTTCTTCTTCTTCTTCTTCTTCTTCTTCTTCTTCTTCTGCTGCTGCTGTTGCTGCTGCTGCGTCTCCTCCTCCTCCTTCTTCTCCTCCTCCCAGAGGTCAGTATCTATAAATCCATAGAAAGCAGACGTGGTTCTATATTATATCGCTGCGAGAACCGTGGGCAGTTAATACAAGTTATTAAAATGATCAGAACTGGTTCGTTTACTCACCCATCTATCGTCCACCCATCTATGTCCATTCACCCAACTATGTGCCTGTCCAGTCATCTCTGTCTTCTACATGTCTGCCAAACTGTCCGTCAGTATTCAGAGATCAGCGTAGCCGAACGGATAAGAACGCGCGGTTTTAAACATCCGGTGTGCTAATGCCGAGGTAAGGGGTTAAACCCCTACATCGGACAGTTGGACTGAAATGTTGACATCTCGTCCTTGACTTGGGGACGTAAATTACAAGTACCTCTGAAGTCGGAGTGGGTTCGCCTGATGGCGAGGGACACTGGTAATAAGGAAAGCTAATCAACACGCAAAATTCAGTCCAGTGCTACTAGTAGTGTGTGTATGTACTACGCTTGAGTTCAAAACCGAGTCTGTTCACGCCTTAATCCATCTATCTTTTCATTATTCATCCACCCATCTCTCTATCTGTTTTCAGATATTTCATTATGCTTGTCTCTTTCCGATCGCCAGCCCCTATTTTATGAAGCAACTCAGAACACTTTATCGGCTTAGTCTCTGCTAGTGGCGATATTTATAGCCTATAATACAGCAAGCATTTTTATGGCCTGTTTCAACACAACCAAAACAAACGTGGGCGGGCGAAGAAGGCAACCGGGGGGAGCTGATGCCATCAAAGCTGTTGGCGGGAATTCTGCAGTCCCTGGGCTGGTGGCGTCCGGTTAGAAAGTGGTCTTTGCAGTTCTTCCTCATGGATGTATGTCTCCATTTTCTGAATGACTGGCCTCCTCTCTGTCCCCGGCGCGTGAATTTTGCATATCGAGTTGATTGTTGTTCGTTTTGCAGCTCTACGTGTTTGATGACTGCACCACTGGGAATACGCTGTTTCGTTTTAGTAAAAAGTGGGAGGGAGTTTGCGAAGATGTTCATTATCGCTCGCTGCCCCATGTTGGTTTGAATGTTTTTTTGCGTTTGAATTTGAGGGAATTGCAGTTCTAATGCTTGGAGCAGATGCGAAAAAAGTAATAACTTGGGGGGGGGGGGGGTGTTAACTTAGCAAATACTGGACAGTATTGTACTAAGAAACACTTGGACGGGGGGGGGGGGGGGGGAGAAGAGTGGATTAACGTAGCAAATATTGGACAGAAGTAAGTAGCAACTGGGGGGAGTGTGGATTGACTTAGCATATACTGGATAGAAGTAAGTAGCAATTGTGGGAGTGTGGGTTAATGTAGCAAAAATTGGATAGTAGTGAAAGTAATAACTGGGTTCAGGTGGATTAGTATATATTGATGGAACACAGTGGGTTGATATTGGTTTTGACAAATAATGACGGTTAACTAGAATAGTTTCGGCAGGTGCTATCTAGAGTTGAGTAAGATTAAGTAATGTATTCAAGGACAAAGTGAGTAATGTAATCTAGCATAGAGTGGGTATGGGTATTGTAATCTAGGTAAGAGTGGGTTGATGTAATCTATGACGGAATGGGTTGACATTATCTAGGTAAGGGTGGGTAATGTAAGCAGGGAAGTGTGGGTAATGTAATCAGGGAAGTGTGGGTAATGTAATCTAGCATAGAGTGGGTAATGTAATTTACGACAGAATGAATTGACGTAATCTAGGTAAGAGTGGGTAATGAAATCTAGGACAGAATTGGTATAATAATCTAACACAGACTGGGTAATGTAATCTAGGATAGAGTGGGTAATGTAATCTAGGTCAGAGTGGGTAATGTAATCTAGCACAAAGTGGGTTGTTGTAATCTAGCACAGAATGGATAATGTAATATAGCACAGAGTGGGTAATGTAATCTAGGTAAGAGCGGGTTATGTAATCTAGGGAAGAGTGGGTAATGGAATCTATCACAGAGTAGGTTGATGTAATCTTGGACAGAATGGGTTTATATAATCTAGCACAAAGTGGGTTGATGTAATTTAGCACAGAGTGGGTAATGTAAACTAGCACAGAGTGGGTAATGTAATCTAGGTAAGAGTTAGTTGATGTAATCTAGGTAAGGGTTGGTAATGTAATCTCTCACAGTGTAGGTTAATGTAATCTAGCACAGAGTTGGTAATGTAATCTAGCAGAGTGGGTAATGTAATCTAGGTAAGAGTGGGTAATGTAATCTAGGCAGGAGTGGGTAATGTATTCTAGAGCAGTGTCAGTTGATGTAATCTAGCACAGAGTGGGTAATGTAATCTGTGTAAGAGTGGGTTGATGTATTCTAGGTAAGAGTGGATAATGTAATCTAGGACAGAGTGGGTTTGTGTAATCTAGGACAGAGTGGGTTTATGTAATCTAGGACAGAATGGGTTGATGTAATCTAGGACAGAGTGGGTTTATGTAATCTAGGACAGAGTGGATTTGATGTAATCTAGGACAGAGTGGGTTTATGTAATCTAGGACAGAGTGGATTTGATGTAATCTACGATAGAGTGACTAATGTGGTATAGGACAGAATGGGTTGATATAATCTAGGACAGAGTGGGTTGATGTAATCTAGGACACAGTGGTTTTAATGTAATCTACGATAGAGTGACTAATGTGGTTTGGAACAGAGTGGGTTGATGTAATCTAGGACAGAGTGGGTGTGTGGTTGGGTGGGTGTGCGTGTATGCATGCTCGCTTTCTATTCCAGAGCCTTAACTGTTAAAATTGCATGTGATAAGCCATTGGTTGATGGATGATAAAGAAAGCAAAAGAAAGTACACATAAATCACAATAATATTTTATTACACTTGAGTTGGAGTTCAGTGCAGCCGAGAAGTTTAACGCGCCTGTGCTTAAACTTCCTGTGCGCTGACAGTGAGGTATTGGGTTAATCTTACACACACCGGTCAGTTGCACTTCAATGTTGACTTCTCGTGCAGAAGGCAATGGCAAACTGCTGCATGTAAAATTGCCTGGAAAATAAACCTGGGGTTGATCACATGGTCCTGCAAAGAACATGCAACATTTTAGTTGGTGCGTTATTGTACAGGGTATATTTTTAATGTCTGTGCAGTGTTTGAAAATATTGCCAGTTCAAGTTTTGTGTTTACCCATTATGTTGCATGAACTTTAAAGAGGGTGAACACAAAACTTGGACGAGCAATATTTTCAAACACTGTACAGCCTTTAAAAATACACCCTATAGTTGATGTG
Organism: Cepaea hortensis; assembly: GCA_963921405.1. Classification (NCBI taxonomy): domain Eukaryota; kingdom Metazoa; phylum Mollusca; class Gastropoda; order Stylommatophora; family Helicidae; genus Cepaea; species Cepaea hortensis. The sequence continues at coordinate 31,560,236 of OY992876.1, read as the reverse complement.
TGTGTGTGTGGGGGGGGGGGGGGGAGGAGGATAAGCTGATAATGTTATGAGTGTTGTTAGATAAGGGATCGACACCTGTGTGAGCTGTCCACTATCAGAGGAAGAACTGGCCACAAATTCCTCTGTGCATTCAGTCCCACACAATGGGATGTCATCTATCACTTATCACAGACTCATGGCAGATTTCTGTTTCAGGGCATGCTTTTTTTTTGGTTTGGTTTTAGATACACTTGAGGTACACTATGCTTTTATACTGTTTGTTGTTTATTATATATGAAAATCGGCTGGCCGAGTAGCTAGAATGCTGGGTTCTCCTTCAGGAGACCCGGGTTCGAATCATCTGTAAGGTGTGGATTTTTTTCTGTCGGGGGCAAAAAGAAAACCCTAATCTGCACAGTTCACGGCGACTGAACTAGCCAGGCGACCTTAATTCCTCAGGCTCAAGATCCCGCTGCCATACACTGCAAGATACTGTAGGCAGTAGATGATAGACAGACAGACAGACATACAGTTGTTTATTATACCACTGCTTGTTTACAGTATACACCTGGTATTATTGTCCTGTTTGTAATGTGTACAGGTAACCTAATGATGATGTCTACCTTTCAGGGTGTTGGTCTCATGCTGCTGGCTGTGGGATTATGGGCCTGGTCTGAGAAGGAAGTGTTCCAGAACGTGAGCCGACTGACCAACATTGCGCTGGATCCGGCTCTCTTGTTTATTGTGGTTGGCACATCCATGTTCTGCATGAGTTTCACCGGCTGCGTGGGGGCTCTGAGGGAGAATACATGCCTGCTTATGTTTGTAAGGGCTTGATATGTTTGTGTGATCATATTGTTGTTTACAGAGAGTTGTTTGTAAGGGCTTGATATGTTTGTGTGATCATATTGTTGTTTACAGAGAGTTGCAGCTGTTCAGCTGCCAGAGCTCTTGCCTGCTTGTCTGGTGATACTGGGTTTAAATCTCTTTCAAGGTGGTGAATTTTGTTATGTGACCACATGGCTCAATCTTGACCCAGCTTTATAAAATAAAGTGAAAGCTCAAGTAAAAGTAAAAGATTGAGATCGGAAATAGATGCAATAAGGCAAACCAACTCATTGGAGAAATGGTACCAATACTAAAAAGCAAACATGTATCAGTAGTTACTAATAAAACACTCTGCAACACGATCTTCCTACCAACTCTGTGCTACCAATGCCAAACCTGGACAATGACAGTAAAAGAGAAAAGAAACATCACAACAGAAATGAGATTCCTGAGAAGAATACTCTGTGTATCAAGAATAGAGAAAATCAGAAATGAAGAAATCAGAACTAAAGTGGGAGGGGGAAGGGGGGTCATAGCAGTGCTAGATTTTATCAGAAGGCAACAAGTTAAATGGTTTGACCATGTGATTAGATTACCAACTAATAGTATACCACAAAAAAGCAATGATATACAGACCAAATGGAAACAGAAAAAGGGGCTGGCCACATTAACGGTGAACAGAGGGAATAGCAGAGTCCATGGGAATCTTGATACATGAAGCCCATAAATGGGTACTCACCCACTGTTTATGCTTCACCTCGACACTGCCGCAAGGTACAAGAGGAACAAGATGAGATGAGATGATGAGTAAAGTAAAAGAGCATGTTACTTGCCTTGAGGTTGTTGGGCATATGGTGCGGCAGGCCGTTGCTACTCTCCCTCATAAAATTGGTAACAGGAAGTTTTCTGGAAAGTTACAATTTTGCTGGCTTGGTGCTGACCACATCGGCCAGTGAGTGCCATGTCTTCCACATGTGCCATGTGGCATCAAAAATTGGGGTTGTTAGCGTTTAATTTTCTTAATGAAAAAGTTTCATGTTTTTATTGTAGGGTTGCTGTCACTGGCTGTTGGGTCATGACAAATGTTTTTGCCAGACATCAAAAGTTGTGTTAATAGCTTTAATTGCATTGTTAATGGTGTGTGTCAGTCAGGTCTTAGTCAGATATGACTGAGCTACCGTATAACAGTAGACGGTACTACCTGGTTTCTGTTAGCGCCGAACGTTGGGCGGCGCTTACCAAACCCGACACCCCACATTGTGCCAACGGCTTCGGGCGGAAGAGCGCAATTGGGAGGGTACAAGCCTTACCCTGGTGCGAGGAAATGCAAGCTAAAGACAAAATTGTCATGGCAGGGCAGACCAGGCCCTAAGCCTTGGTTGGCGACTGGTCTAGGATCGAAGCTCCGACAGGCGGACAGTTAGAGCATTGCTTTGCTGATCCGGCAGCTTCTGCAGCTTGTCTTGTTCCAGATGTAGGGGTGTTACCTTTCCTCTGGAGTGAACTAGGCAGGCCGAGAGAGGGATCATGCTGCATGGGCAACACATGATCTCTATATTTTAGCCCAGGCTTTGTGCTATGGAGAGGCAATAACTCCATCCCTGGTCTTAACTGGTCTCGGAATCAAAGCGAGAGGCAACTGTTACGGGTTATAAGTCCTTGTCAGTTGGCGTAGACATGGGGCGCCACGCGTTGCCTCTGACGGTGGGAGACACCTATAGGTGTCACTGATCAGCTACCGCCCGCCTCAAGCTGGGCAGCCCCCAGCCCGTCTTAACATTGATATTGCTGGCCTGCAGGAGACTCGCCTCGCTGAGGAAGGGTCACTCAGGGAAAACAACTACACCTTTTTCTGGAAGGGTAGAGGGCAGGCAGAAAAAAGGCAACACGGTGTGGGCTTTGCAGTGAAGAATTCGCTACTGGGAATGATTGAAATTCCAGCAGGAGGAAATGAAAGACTATTATCCCTGCGCTTGGCAACCTCTTGTGGGTTTGCCACCATTATTTCTGCATATGCACCGACACTCGATTCCTCTGATGATGTGAAGGATTTGTTCTATGAGGAGTTAGACTCCGTGATCAAGGCAGTTCCAAAATCTGACTACATTTATATGCTCGGTGATTTCAATGCTCGTGTGGGCAAGGACTCGAGTTCATGGCCAGTGTCCCTTGGAAAATACAACATCGGTCACATGAATGAAAATGGGCAAAGGCTGCTGGAGCATTGCACCAGTAATGACCTATGTATTACAAACTATTTTTTTAAAACAAAAGAGATGCATAAGGTCACATGGAAACATCCAAGATCCGGCCATTGGCACCAGCTGGACTTCATCATCACACGGAGACAACATCTGAACCATATATCATTGACTCGTAGTTACCACAGTGCTGACTGTGATACAGATCATTCTTTGGTTGTTGCAAGAGTTAGACTGAGACCAAAGAGAATCTACACAGCTAAACACAAATCTAGCCCCAGGATTAATATTATTAACACTCATGATCCTGAAAAGTGCTTTCAGTTTCAACAGCAACTTGAAGACGCTTTCACTGATACACCAGAAAATTGTACAGTAAATGAAAAGTGGGGTCAAATTAAGGAAACTCTTTATAAAACTGCCGTAGGGGTTTACGGCACTGTGGATCATAAGAGGCAGGACTGGTTTGCGGCCAACAGCGAGACTCTGCAGCCCTTGATTGATAAGAAGAAGAAAGCTCTCTTAAGAAACAAGGAAAGACCAACGCGTAACACTCTGAGTGAGCTAAGGCAAGCTAGGAAGGATGTGCAAAAGGCTGCCAGGCAGTGTGCAAATGATTATTGGATCAAGTTATGTGAGTCCATTCAAATTGCAAGTGATAAGGGAGACATAAGAAGCATGTATGAAGGAATAAAGAAAGCCTGTGGTCCAGTGATCAAAAGAAGTGCACCATTGAAAACCTTGACTGGAGAAATCATCACTGACAAGAAACGGCAGATGGACAGATGGGTAGAGCACTATTTGGAGCTTTACTCAAGTGAGACCAAACTAGCGGATGATGCCCTCAACGCCATAGAGGCTCTACCAACTCTTGACCACCTGGACACACTTCCCACCATAACAGAAGTTAAGTGTGCTATAAATGAACTTGCATCTGGCAAGGCTCCAGGTAAGGATGGGATTCCAATAGAGGTTATCAGGAGTGGGCAAGACACACTCACTCTACAGATCCACCAGCTAATAGAGCTATGCTGGCGTGAAGGACAAGTCCCACAGGATTTCAAAGATTCAAACATCATAACGCTGTACAAGAACAAGGGCGATCGGAGCGACTGTAACAACTATAGGGGTATCTCACTTCTGTGTATTGTTGGAAAAGTATTTGCCAGAATTGTTCTGCGCAGACTTCAAGTCCTAGGAGATCAAGTCTACCCCGAATCACAGTGTGGCTTTCGACAGAACCGGTCTACCACTGATATGATATTCTCATTGCGACAAAATGCAAGAAAAATGCCGTGAACAGAATCAACCACTGTTTATTGCCTTCATCGACCTCACAAAGGCATTTGATTTGGTCAGTCGTGAGGGTCTGTTCAAGGCACTAAAGAAGATTGGCTGCCCACCAACTCTTCTGTCCATTGTGGAATCGTTCCACACAGGCATGAAGGGTATAATCAAGTTTGATGGTGCAACTTCTGAAGAATTTGAAATCAAGAGTGGAGTTAAGCAAGGTTGTGTACTAGCTCCCACCCTCTTTGGAATATACTTTTCACTTCTACTGAAATATGCATTTCGTGATCAGGATGGTGGTATATACATTCACTCACGCTCAGATGGCGGCCTCTACAATGCTCAGAGATTGAAGGCTAAGACCAAAATTAGGAGGGTACTGATCAGAGAGTTGCTTTTTGCAGATGATGCTGCAGTTACGACCCACTCTGAGGAAGAATTGCAATGTCTACTATCTGCATTCTCCAATGCTTGTTCTGAATTTGGTTTAACAATTAGCAAAAAGAAGACACAGATTATGTCACAAGGTGCACATGGGGTACCATCAATCTTTATTGACGACGCTGAACTAGAGATAGTAGACCATTTTACATATCTAGGATCAGTGGTTAATAGCAAATTATCCCTAGATCAGGAAATCAACATCCGGATTGGTAAGGCAGCAACAACAATGAACAGGTTAAGAAAAAGAGTCTGGGAGAACAGGAAGCTTACTGCCAAAATAAAAGTCCTTGTCTATCAAGCCTGTGTCCTTAGTACTCTTCTCTATGGCAGTGAAACCTGGACAACTTACTCACACCAAGAGAACAATTTAAACAGCTTTCATATGCGGTGTTTGCGAAGAATTCTTGGTATTAAGTGGCAAGACAAAATCACAAATACTGAAGTATTGGAAAGATCAGGTTGTGTGACAGTTTATTCCATGCTCAGTCTTCGTAGACTTAGATGGATAGGACATCTTAGGAGGATGGATGATGGTAGAATACCAAAGGATATCTTTTTTGGTGAATTACAGATGGGTAAGAGATCTCAGGGTCGGCCTCTACTACGATACAAAGATGTGTGTAAGCGGGACATGATTGATACAGGCATTGATAATGCACATTGGGAGCAAGTCGCCGCTGAACGTGTTGCATGGAGGGCAAATATCAGAAATGGAATAAAGTCAAAGGAGAAAATTATTGCAGAAAAGTCACACACCAAGCGTTTGAGACGTAAGATGGTGCATGATGGTGGAAATGACCACGTGTTCACATGCACCCACTGTGAACGGACATTTACAGCGCAAATTGGCCTTATCAGTCACACTCGCTACCGCCATAGTTAAAAGTTATTATGCCTTTTTAGAGCACAAACTATCGTCTGTCAAGACGGCAAGGTGCCAATGATAATGTTGTGTGTCCAGTTTCTGTGAAATGTAACCAGTGATTGTTTAGTAGTGAGTCCAGTTTCTTTTAAATATATCCAGTGATTGTTTATTATTGGGTGTCGTTTTAAAAAAAAAAAATGGAAACAGTGATTGCTTAGTAACAAGCCTAGTTTCTGTGAAATATAACTGGCAATTGTTTAGTAATGAGTCTGGTTTCTGTGTAATGTGTTCATGACAGATAATTGTTTAGTAACAGGTTCAATATCTGTTAAAACTAACTGGTGATTGTTTAGCAACAAGTTCAGTTTCTGTGAACTGTAACCATTCATTGTTTAGTAATGTGCCAAGTTTTTGTGAACTGTAACCATTCATTGTTTAGTAATGTGCCAAGTTTCTGTGAACTGTAACCATTCATTGTTTAGTAATGTGCCAAGCTTTTGTGAACTGTAACCATTCATTGTTTAGTAATGTGACAAGTTTTTGTGAACAGTAACCATTCATTGTTTAGTAATGTGCCACGTTTCTGTGAATTGTCACCAATGATTGTTTAATGAGTGCAGATTCTGTGAAACTTCCCACTGGTGGTGAGTCCAATTTCTGCATGAGTCATCGCACTAGTTCTCGTCCTGCAAATTAAGATGTCAATTATCTATGTGCCATGAGGGAAGAAAAAAGAGAAGTTGAAGAAAGTGCAGGTTAGAAATACCAGACCTGCCAGGAAGGACGGATACATATTGAATTGTTCTTGTATGAAATTCTAGGCTGTAGGGCTAGCACCCTAAACAAACAACCCATTACAAAGTGTTTGTATCACATATTGTGTTTTCCCAATCACTAGGCTAGAAAATTGTTTTCCATTGCTATGCTAAATCGGGGTCTTTTAACCGTTTACAAATATGTATCCTGAAGCAGTTTCTTGCTATAAGTCTATGATGTGATGGCACCATCACATTTTGTAGGTCTGAGAGTGAGGAGGAATAGGTGGTCAATCTTTCTCTCACTTTGACAAGCGACCAGCACAGGCGTAGACCCCACTTCTGACCATGCTCATGACATTACCAGCACAGTAGTTCATGGTCAACTTCACTAGCACGCCCACTTTAATTACCCGCACAGTAGTTCGTGGTCAACATCACCAGCACGCCCACTGTAATTACCAGCACAGTAGTTTGTGGTCAACTTCACTAGCACGCCCACTTTAATTACCAGCACAGTAGTTCGTGGTCAACTTCACTAGCACGCCCACCTTAATTACCAGCACAGTAGTTCGTGGTCAACTTCACTAGCACGCCCACTTTAATTACCAGCACAGTAGTTTGTGGTCAACTTCACTAGCACGCCCACTTTAATTACCAGCACACTAGTTCGTGGTCAACTTCACTAGCACACCCACTGTAATTACCAGCACAGTAGTTCGTGGTCAACTTCACTAGCACGCCCACTTTAATTACCAGCACAGTAGTTCGTGGTCAACTTCACTAGCACGCCCACCTTAATTACCAGCACAGTAGTTCGTGGTCAACTTCACTAGCACGCCCACTTTAATTACCAGCACAGTAGCTTGTGGTCAACTTCACTAGCGCGCCCACTTTAATTACCAGCACAGTAGTTTGTGGTCAACTTCACTAGCACACCCACTTTAATTACCAGCACAGTAGTTCGTGGTCAACTTCACTAGCACGCCCACTTTAATTACCAGCACAGTAGTTTGTAGTCCCAGATGGGCAACCACTCAGCCAAAATCATTTTCTTCTACTGGTGTTTAGTTCTGGATGCAGTTTAAGATCCCCTAACTCTGTCAGAAGGGACTAGTTACCACCCAGATCCCAGAGAGAAAACGTGGAACAAATGTCTGTTATGCTGATTTAAGACACTGTCCCTGATACTCAAGAAAACAGCCAAGAAGTGGCTCGTTGAAGATAGAATATATCTATATAGTTTTGGCTGTACTTGGTATCACCAGAAGTGAGAAAGGAGGAGTTAAGACATGCAACGTAATCTGGTTACTTATGACTGCATAGGCAAGATACCTCCCGGACATAGATTCCCACTTCTGGATAATATGTGCGAACCCCCACTAAATGATACAATAATGTGTGTACTTGATTAAGCTACACAAACATTTATAAACATTTAGAATTATACGGACAAATTGAGTTTTAAAATACAACAACTGTGTTTATTATTGCTATTGATGATCATATGATGATGATGATTATATTATGGTATACGTAACTCATCTGGCTGAAAAGCTCAGAAGCACATAGGTCCTGCTTCCCCCAGTGAGACGCAGTTCACTGTCAGATTGAAGGAGTCCAAATTGGTCCCTCACAAGGCTAAGTCACTTCCTGATATGGGTTGTTGACTGTCCATTGCTCCTAAGAGATCTGGAATGAAACGAACGGAGATGGGTAGTATCTACGTCTACACATCTCAAAACACATATGTCTATACATTCATATAAACATACATTCAAGTCATAATATATGATGGTATGATGATATATATGATAGCATGTTACATAAACATATATCAGTTCTAAATAAATAAATATATATATATATGCATATATTAATAAAACTATTTAGAACATCTATAGCTCAAAACCTACATATTCATATACATTTGTGTAATGGAGTGTTTCCCATATAAGTTCACCTCACTTACTCTTTCCCTTTCTGATTCATTCATACTGTCTTGTCGGAAGGGCTGGTCGCACAGTCCTGTCGAACATTAAATGCCTTCCCTGAATCTGTCTGGGATATTGAATGTCCTAAGTCATGTCTGTCCTCATGCAGACATCATGCAGACAAGGTGAACTGGTGCCATTCCTCAAACCAAGTGGTTTCACCATAATCTTGGTAGGCACTCAAAGTGTTGGTCCAAATAATCAATGTTAATTGGACGCTATCAAGAGACTGGTAGCTCTCAGGAATTTCTCCTAAGTAGTCAGTCTCCCCAATGTTTAACATCATACAGGATGAATCTAAATGTATCTCCTGTACATGCATAAGCCACACGCTCATGTAGCTTGGATAATGGATTTCTCCAAATTATCACATACAACAAATCAGACAACCAAGTGGTGAATGAAAGAAGAAAATAAAGTTCACAGTGTAATAGTAAATCTAGAAACTGGAACATTAAGTACAAAGAAAATCCACAAGTGTAAAGTTTTGGAGAATATGCAGAACAAGAAACTACACAAGCCTTCAGACTAGCAGACAAACTAATCAGAGTAATGGTATTACCTGGGTTATAGCTAGGAAATCCTGTCATACGACATTGTATCGAAGTAACAAAACGAGAGGGTAATCTCTCACCAGAAATTAAAATTCCGGCTTCCCTGGTACACTATTGTGAATGCGTCTGAAGTCTTGCTGGCCACTGCTCGTAGTTTTATTCTATTCAATTCCTGGCTAGTTTCCAGGTTGGCTAATTAATATTCCCCTTTTCATTAACTCCGCCTATTTTTCCATGTAAGATGATTTACCTAGATGGATTAAGTGCCAAATTCTTTTCACCCCTCCTCCTTTCCTGTGAAGGGTAGTTTCATCTGTCAATCAAATTGACCGATGCCCCCCACGCCTGAAACAATTAAACCTGCTTTGGCGGCAATGCAGTTGCGTCATTACATTCCAATAGGCTGGTAACACCAGCCTTCCCGGTTGCTGGTCTGGTCCTAATTGCTCCTTTGTGGTGGCAATTACAGACGTCCCGGCTCCACAAAGTCTGGACTTTTAGATAGGTGTTAGGCCTGCATTAAATTGCCGTCTTTGGATCACACGGGGTTCTGTTGAACTAAGGTGTTAGGTGTCTATTCCAACCGCAGGCTTGTAAACTAACACGTCAATCTCAACTGACTGGCTCCACGATGTATCAACGCCGTCGGCCCCAGCCTAGATTCCACACTTTGTCTTTCTCGTCCCTTGTACTGAAAACAATGAGTTTTCAACCTTTGATAGCAGCCCGCCCCGACTGGTGCCGTGGTGTCTGGGTTTTAACTTTGATCTGGACATCAAAGCTTTCTCAGACCTAGCATTACAGAAATGATGGGGCGTGCGTGGTCAAAATGTATTTTCCTCTTGTTTTCAAGTTTATTGCATTTCTATCATTTTCTGGTGGACGTTTACGCTTTTAGAGAATGATAGAAAAATAATGTGGGCCTGTAATTCCTTGAAAACTTGTGTAATTATGATGTTGCCGGGGCTGTCCCGCCACATAGCTCTCCAATTTAAGTAGGTTCATTAATGAAGCCTATAACAGAGCCTCGGCAGCATTCAAGAATGTATCTAAGTTCTCTCCGTTCTCCAACTGCCTCCAAGTCTGGGTTCCCAATATTCTTTGTGGCAGTGGGATGTTCTATGAGTCAAAAGAAATATCCCATGTCCATTCTCCCAGGATAAATCTTGCAAATCTTTGCTCCTGGTGTTGTGTCGGATTTCCGGGCTATTGCTCGGTAATGTCCTGTCCTCTGGAGGTTTTACTTTTTCCCAGCCGGGAAATTGCAAAATGTATAACAAGATTCTCCTGCGCCGCAGAGAGACTGCTATTGTCCACTCAATTTCTGGCCCTTGTCCTATAAGCAGAGGAAGTGCCATCAGTGTTTTCTTAAAAGAATTGGTCGCAGTACTGTTGCTCCATTTTCTTTTCCTCCGTCGGCCAAAGATCATAATAAAATCCTTTAATCTCCTCCTTTTGGCAGGAAATTTGCTAAACATCATAATTTTATGATGTGCATTCAACTCGTACTTGCCTCTTTCTTGGTAGGATGTCAGTTTACTACCTCTTGATTTAAGAGTTTTCTTCCTTCGATAATTATTTATCCAGGTGCGTTCCTCTTCAACAGAGTTCCATTTTGAATCTGTGTTTGAAAGTATAAGGCTAGTAGAAGTTGTCCAGCTTTGAGAAATCATGTTGTTCCCCAAGAACTGTGAATTTGTATCACTCCTTGTAGAAGTATACATAAACAGCTGTTCTCCCCATCCAACATTGGTTGAAGTGAAAGGTAAACAAGGTCCTGAGTGTTGAGTATACCAACCGCTCCGGTTTTGTTCCGCTGCAGAGTCCATCATTTGTGATCCCCTGTTAGCTTCAGCTGTGTTGATGATAGGTATTACCTTCATCCTGTCCAAAGAAGTATTTTCTTCTTTGTTGTTAGCAGACATGTTTATCGTCCCTGAATCAGAGTCCGTGGTATAACCTACATGAATGCTTTGTGTATCTTGAGTTTCCTTTTCGAAAGACTCCAAGATACTGACATCGTAAGAATTCTCCGTGTCTTGTTTGTCCTCCATGGCTGGGCTCTCTTGTGCCAAGTCCAATTGAGGTATTCTCTCCCTGGTCTGGTTTTCTTGTGCCAAATCCAATAGAAGTGAATGTTGTGGGATGTCATTTTCAATGTCATCTCCCACCTGAGATAAGTAATTCAAACTGGTAATTATTTCATCTTGTGTGGCCACACCGTGAGAAACAATGGAATCCTGTTTTACATCCATTCCGGTCTCAGTTGAATTCATTTCCACTCTTAGTTTCTCTGAACTGAAGGGAATAAAAGAGTCGGGTAAGGTCTCGCCTTCGATCTCTTTAATAGTTTTCCTCAGGTCCTCCTCCTCCTGGATTTTTCTCCTTTGGGAAGTCTTAGGAAGCTCCTGAGATTGCTGGGTTGCCAAGCCAGCTAATCCGCTTTCATTGCGGTGTAAACATTTATCACGTTTGTGACTGTTTACCGAACGCTTGGTACATTTATTCCTATTCCGTTTATTTTTAATATTTTTAGGAATAGGCGAGGGAAGCATCTGCCTTTCTGTGCGCAAGTTTTTGTTTTTCTGAGCCATGGGGATTTGCGAAGGAATGCATGCCTCTTCTTTGTGACGGTCAGCTTCCCCGCTTTCTATCAGAGTTTCGGCTTGAATGATTGGCTTTTCCTCAATCGAGCTGGTAGATTCCTCCACGTTCAGTATTTCAATTTGCTTCTTCTTCATCTCATCTTCTTCAGCTTTGTGACGCATATCTGCTTCTAATTCTGCAACTCTTTTCATCATCTGCTCATCTTCTTTGTCCCACCAATCCATTTCTTCTCTAATAAATAGTTCTAGCTTCTCTCCTACTAAGCCGAGCCTTATGCCCCATCCTCTAGCGGACTCTAAGAAATCTGTGCGTGCATCCATGATCTCTTCTCAGCTTAAACTCAGGTAAGTAATTATATTATTACCCTACAGAGAGCTAGTCAGATTTATGCTAGAGCAGGATAGTGACAAGAGGAACAGACACTGCTATGAGAATGATAGTAGTGAATTTGAGTGAGAAAGTTGATGCAAAGCAGTCCGTCATACACTGAATTAACTAAGCATTATCAAATTATTCATGATTAAATCAAATGATAAAGCATGTAATCAAAATAATCATCAAGTAAATCATCAATAAACTAATTAATATCACTAATTAATGTGATTATTAATTCTACAGTGGTGAATGATGTAAATTAACTCATATGATATTATCCGTTATTAACTTTTTAACAAGTTATTTAAATTCTACAAACTTCCCTAGAAACAAATTCCTAAGTTAATACTTAGCAAATGTAATGGGTGAAGAATGAAAGAATGGTTTATGAAAATCAATAGTCTAGAATTTATTCTCTGATTCTATCATGGATGAGAAGTCCTGTGTCAAAATCTTGCCTACAATCAAGCAAGCTATTACATTAGAAATAAATTATAACTAACTAATGCTGCTAAGAATGTAAGTGAGAATGACCTAGGTTCTATCCATGGGCAAGACCGGAATAATACCAGACTAACAGATTTGAAATAGGTTCGTTCCTTGCGAGCGAACCAAAGTGTTCTAGGGTTTACTCCCGGATTCTATAGCGGGCGAACAGACCAATATGTTCTAGGGTTTACTCCCGGATTCTATAGCGGACGAGCCGTCCCAATATGTCACCAACTGGCTGGGGTTAGATCCCAGATGGGCAACCACTCAGCCAAAATCATTTTCTTCTACTGGTGTTTAGTTCTGGATGCAGTTTAAGATCCCCTAACTCTGTCAGAAGGGACTAGTTACCACCCAGATCCCAGAGAGAAAACGTGGAACAAATGTCTGTTATGCTGATTTAAGACACTGTCCCTGATACTCAAGAAAACAGCCAAGAAGTGGCTCGTTGAAGATAGAATATATCTATATAGTTTTGGCTGTACTTGGTATCACCAGAAGTGAGAAAGGAGGAGTTAAGACATGCAACGTAATCTGGTTACTTATGACTGCATAGGCAAGATACCTCCCGGACATAGATTCCCACTTCTGGATAATATGTGCGAACCCCCACTAAATGATACAATAATGTGTGTACTTGATTAAGCTACACAAACATTTATAAACATTTAGAATTATACGGACAAATTGAGTTTTAAAATACAACAACTGTGTTTATTATTGCTATTGATGATCATATGATGATGATGATTATATTATGGTATACGTAACTCATCTGGCTGAAAAGCTCAGAAGCACATAGGTCCTGCTTCCCCCAGTGAGACGCAGTTCACTGTCAGATTGAAGGAGTCCAAATTGGTCCCTCACAAGGCTAAGTCACTTCCTGATATGGGTTGTTGACTGTCCATTGCTCCTAAGAGATCTGGAATGAAACGAACGGAGATGGGTAGTATCTACGTCTACACATCTCAAAACACATATGTCTATACATTCATATAAACATACATTCAAGTCATAATATATGATGGTATGATGATATATATGATAGCATGTTACATAAACATATATCAGTTCTAAATAAATAAATATATATATATATGCATATATTAATAAAACTATTTAGAACATCTATAGCTCAAAACCTACATATTCATATACATTTGTGTAATGGAGTGTTTCCCATATAAGTTCACCTCACTTACTCTTTCCCTTTCTGATTCATTCATACTGTCTTGTCGGAAGGGCTGGTCGCACAGTCCTGTCGAACATTAAATGCCTTCCCTGAATCTGTCTGGGATATTGAATGTCCTAAGTCATGTCTGTCCTCATGCAGACATCATGCAGACAAGGTGAACTGGTGCCATTCCTCAAACCAAGTGGTTTCACCATAATCTTGGTAGGCACTCAAAGTGTTGGTCCAAATAATCAATGTTAATTGGACGCTATCAAGAGACTGGTAGCTCTCAGGAATTTCTCCTAAGTAGTCAGTCTCCCCAATGTTTAACATCATACAGGATGAATCTAAATGTATCTCCTGTACATGCATAAGCCACACGCTCATGTAGCTTGGATAATGGATTTCTCCAAATTATCACATACAACAAATCAGACAACCAAGTGGTGAATGAAAGAAGAAAATAAAGTTCACAGTGTAATAGTAAATCTAGAAACTGGAACATTAAGTACAAAGAAAATCCACAAGTGTAAAGTTTTGGAGAATATGCAGAACAAGAAACTACACAAGCCTTCAGACTAGCAGACAAACTAATCAGAGTAATGGTATTACCTGGGTTATAGCTAGGAAATCCTGTCATACGACATTGTATCGAAGTAACAAAACGAGAGGGTAATCTCTCACCAGAAATTAAAATTCCGGCTTCCCTGGTACACTATTGTGAATGCGTCTGAAGTCTTGCTGGCCACTGCTCGTAGTTTTATTCTATTCAATTCCTGGCTAGTTTCCAGGTTGGCTAATTAATATTCCCCTTTTCATTAACTCCGCCTATTTTTCCATGTAAGATGATTTACCTAGATGGATTAAGTGCCAAATTCTTTTCACCCCTCCTCCTTTCCTGTGAAGGGTAGTTTCATCTGTCAATCAAATTGACCGATGCCCCCCACGCCTGAAACAATTAAACCTGCTTTGGCGGCAATGCAGTTGCGTCATTACATTCCAATAGGCTGGTAACACCAGCCTTCCCGGTTGCTGGTCTGGTCCTAATTGCTCCTTTGTGGTGGCAATTACAGACGTCCCGGCTCCACAAAGTCTGGACTTTTAGATAGGTGTTAGGCCTGCATTAAATTGCCGTCTTTGGATCACACGGGGTTCTGTTGAACTAAGGTGTTAGGTGTCTATTCCAACCGCAGGCTTGTAAACTAACACGTCAATCTCAACTGACTGGCTCCACGATGTATCAACGCCGTCGGCCCCAGCCTAGATTCCACACTTTGTCTTTCTCGTCCCTTGTACTGAAAACAATGAGTTTTCAACCTTTGATAGCAGCCCGCCCCGACTGGTGCCGTGGTGTCTGGGTTTTAACTTTGATCTGGACATCAAAGCTTTCTCAGACCTAGCATTACAGAAATGATGGGGCGTGCGTGGTCAAAATGTATTTTCCTCTTGTTTTCAAGTTTATTGCATTTCTATCATTTTCTGGTGGACGTTTACGCTTTTAGAGAATGATAGAAAAATAATGTGGGCCTGTAATTCCTTGAAAACTTGTGTAATTATGATGTTGCCGGGACTGTCCCGCCACACACTAGCACGCCCACTTTAATTACCAGCACAGTAGTTCGTGGTCAACTTCACTAGCACGCCCACCTTAATTACCAGCACAGTAGTTCGTGGTCAACTTCACTAGCACGCCCACTTTAATTACCAGCACAGTAGCTTGTGGTCAACTTCACTAGCGCGCCCACTTTAATTACCAGCACAGTAGTTTGTGGTCAACTTCACTAGCACACCCACTTTAATTACCAGCACAGTAGTTCGTGGTCAACTTCACTAGCACGCCCACTTTAATTACCAGCACAGTAGTTTGTAGTCAACTTCACTAGCACGCCCATTTTAATTACCAGCACAGTAGTTTGTGGTCAACTTCACTAGCAAGCCCACTTTAATTACCAGCACAGTAGTTGGTGGTCAACTTCACTAGCATGCCCACTTTAATTACCAGCACAGTAGTTGGTGGTCAACTTCACTAGCACGCCCACTTTAATTACCAGCACAGTAGTTAGTGGTCAACTTCACTAGCACGCCCACTTTAATTACCAGCACAGTAGTTCGTGGTCAACTTCACTAGCACGCCCACTTTAATTACCAGCACAGTAGTTTGTGGTCAACTTCACTAGCACACCCACTTTAATTACCAGCACAGTAGTTGGTGGTCAACTTCGCTAGCACGCCCACTTTAATTACCAGCACAGTAGTTCATGGTCAACTTCACTAGCAAGCCCACTGTAATTACCAGCACAGTAGTTCATGGTCAATTTCACTAGCACGCACACTTTTTAAAAACTGAAATGGTGCAGGAAAATGATTAGGATACTGTTGAACTAAAATGTTATAGGCAATTCCTTTTGATAACCTGGATCTAAAAGAACAAAAATATCCACAGTCTGCATTAAAAACAAACGGACTCATAAACAGCTTCATGTCTCAGACACTGAAATAATTTCATCATCATCAAGTGCCCTGCCGGCTGGCGTAGGCGTTCATGACTCTCCACAGATCTCAGTCTTTGGTGTTCTGGATCAACTCTGCTGCTGATATTCCTCCATGCCACCGTCGCAATCCATCCAGCATCATTTCTCTTGGTCTGCCTCTCCCTCTCTTCCCCTCGATCTTTCCAGTTGTCACGATGTTCTCCAATGCCTCTCTTCTCATCACATGACCAAAGAAAGTTGTTTGTCTCTTTCTTATTGTTGTATATAGTGTTCTAGTTTCATTAGCCTCTTTCAGGCAATCGTTGTTAGTTACTCTGGCAGTCCAAGGAATTTGCAACATTCGTCTTAAAAACCACATCTCTGTTGCTTCTAAGTTCTTCCTAATTTGTTCATTTACATTCCAAGATTCGTTGCCATACAGCAAAACTGGTTCTATATAGCATTTTAGCACTCTCTTTCTTACATTCATTGATAGCGACTTATTGCATAAGATACTCTTCATTTTCTGAAATGCGGCTTATTCTTGCCCTATTCTGCTCTTAATCTCTGTTGTACATCTTCCATCTGATGTTATAAGTGCCCCTAGGTATTTAAAATTATCCACTTGGTTGAGAATTTCCCCTTCTATTTCTGTGTCACATTTTGGTGTCCCCATTGTCTTTGATATCACCATTGTTACTGTTTTCTTGATATTCAAGGAGAGTCCTTTCTGTGCACTCTCTGTTACTACAATGTCCAACAATTGTTGTAAGTTTGTTGCATTATCCGCCACCAACACTGTGTCATCTGCATAGCGTATATTGTTTATATTATATCCTCCGATTAGTGTTCCTGGCTTCTCTTTGATCTTTCACATTATTACTTCGCTATATAGGGAGAAGAGATCTGGTGACAAGACATACCCCTGTCATACTCCTAGCTTTATCTGTTCGTAACTACCCTATTTATTTCCCATTTTAATTGCTGCTACTTGGTTCCAGTAAATATTCTTTATTATTCTTAAATCTTTTCCATCAATGTTGATATCTTCCAACATTTTAATCAGTTCATCATGTTTTACTTTATCAAATGCCTTAGTATAATCTATGAAGCATTAATATATGTTTCTCTGTTGACATTTCTATTAGTGTTCGTAATCGGTCTCTCTGGCTGTGGGGTTACAACACTTTCTCTCTGTAATCCCGTTTATCACGCAGAGTCTCGTAGCGGAGCGAGAGCTGAGGCGGTTCGACCCCCGCTCGTGACTTGCGGGATACTGAGCCGGCCGCTCAGAAAGCAATGGCAAACTACTGAGCGTAATCTTGCCAAGAGATCAACATACAGCTGAAAGATGCTGGTGTTGACAGCTAAGTCATGTAAAGGATATGCTAAAAAAAAAAAAAAAAAATATATATATATTGCATTGTTTGGACCCTTTCCTTCCATAAAATCATACTGTTCTTCACTAATTTCCATTTTTATTTTCTTTCTTGTTCTTCTCATTAAAATTCTGAGTAGGATCTTAGTGACATGGTTTATGAGGTTCATTGTATGAAAATCTTCGCATTCAATTGCTCCTGGTCTCTTTGGTATTGCTATAAATACAGATTTCAGCATATCGGTAAATATCCACTGTTGTAAATATCATTCAGCATTTGGTTAATATATCTACCCCAAATTCTCCCAATATTTCTAATTCTTCTACTGTGATTTCATCTGGCCCAGCTGTTTTTCCTTTCTTCATATGTTTCATGGCGTCAGCGATTTCTTCTTTCAGAAATGATTTGGCAATTTTAAATGTCACAGGGGGTTGGAAGGAACAATAATGGAAGACTTGGTTTCTAGAAGACAAGGCAGACATGGTTGCGGCCTTGTGGGAGCACGTGTACACCTCGGAGGAGCAGATGGATCACCATAGTCTGGTAAGAATGAGACAGCGAGGTGTGACGAGGGGTTCTGGCCGACGCTCGACGCTCAGAGGAAAGGCGAGACGGACATATAATCAGATTGCTACTGGTACTATTGGTGTTGGAACTCTTCGCTGGCTGCTGAGGATGGGGACGGAGCGCTTATGGGAATGTCCCGAATGCTGTGATGTCGGTTCCTAATCAATCAATCAATCAATCAATTAAAGACATCGTGGGCATGACAATACATGGGCAGGGGAACATGCCAAAAGGATCGAGTCTTTCCGGCTGGATTTGATGAGGGCAACATGCTGTGGAGAGCCTGCTCCTTGAACAATGCTAACTTTGTGAGTGTTGTCACATTCTTTGTTATTTAGAGTGTTGAAGTGCTATGTACAGCCTATACTGGTATATGGATTGGAAACATGGACAATGAGTGGACAAGCTGAGAAACATTTAATGGGAATGGAAATGTGGTTTCTGAGGAATTGTGGAGAATACCGTGGATGGACAGAAAAATGAATGAGAAAGTCCTTCAAGAAACAAATGAAAATGAAAATCGTAAATTTAGTGGAAAATTTAGATGTAGACAGTCAAGATTTGTTGGGTACGTTATAAGAAGAAAACAACTAGAAAACGTGGTGACAACTGGCAAACTTGATGGGACATGAACAAGGGGATGGCAGAGAGATAAATACATAGAAGGCTTGGCCACATAGCCTAATTGGGACAAGAACACTGACCTGTTGTATGACTCAGGTGGTCATGTGAGATGGTGAACTATGCTTATCACATGGCACATGATGATGATGTTATTTACTACACAACAGTGAATGATTTGTTTTTTTCTATTTTCAGTTCATGATCTCATTAGGGATAATTTTCATCACTGAACTGCTTACAGGCATTCTGGGATTTGTCTACAAGGACTGGGTGTGTATCATGTACAGCGTTTTATTATATTCTTCTTCTTCTTCTTCTTCTTCTTCTTCTTCTTCTTCTTCTTCTTCTTCTTCTTCTTCTTCTTCTTCTTCTTCTTCTTCCTCCTCCTCCTTCCTTTTCTCCTTCTGCTTCTGCTTCTCCTTCTTTTTCTGCTTCTGCTTCTCCTTCCTCTTCTTCTTTTTCATCTGCTGCTGCTGCTGCTGCTCTTTATCCCCAGTTGGAGTCTAGGGCCTCAACCAACTTTTGCCAAATGAAGCTATCCTTTGCTGTCTCATTCAGCCCCCTCTTGTCCTCCCCGTGCAGTTCATCTCATCTCTAATTCTCTTCTCTGTGTTTTAGGTCTCCTCCTATTTCATTAGCCCTGTGGGTTATAGAGACACTATTATCAGGCTTTCTCAGTGTGTGTCATTCCCAGCACCCACACCTTCTCCTCACCTCTTGAATCACTGGTATTTGTTCAGTTCTCTCCATGAGCTCCACATTGCTAATGCAGTCATGTTATTTTAGTTCTACAGGGTGTATTTTTAATGACTGTGCAATTGTTTGAACATATTGCCATTCCAAGGTTTGTATTTACCTATTATGTTGCATTGTGTTGCATGAACTCCACAGTAGATAAATACAAAACTTGGAACGGCAATATTTTCAAAAACTGCACAGTCATTAAAAACACACCCTATATTTTGTGCAGGCTCCAGTTCGTGCATGTTTATAGTTTATTAGTAATTGTTTTAGCCAGTCTCCAAGTTTCTGATTCATACATCCTCATGAAGCAGGGCTTTACAAAACAACACTCCCATCTTCTGCCTTGTGCACCGTCCTGCCCAATGTCTGCAATATCCTGTGTCCATCTCCGTGCTGGTCGACCCCTTGTCTGTTCTTCCAAGAACCATGCCTTCCATCACTGTTCTTTCCAAGCCACTGTGACATTTAATGTAACCAAATTATTGTTACTAATTTGTAACATGCTGTAACAACCAGTGAAGTTATTATCTTCCTCTGCTCTTTCCCACATCAAAAGTTAAATTAGTTGCCTGTACTTTTCCAAGAAGTTACAATCGACCCCAGCACTTTGTTAACTGTTTACGATGTTCTTGGCAGTCTTACCTTGCATAGTTTGCCAATGCTTTCTGAACAGCTGGTGCTCATATCATTTTAAAAATCAACCAGGGTGGCTGAGTGATCGAGGTATGGTGTCTGCCTTGAGTACTGGAGGTCCCAGGTTCAAGCCCCGGTGAGGGTCGGGATTTTTTTCACATGGATTTATAGTAAAAATTTTCCCTGGTCTCTGGGTAGTGACATCGGACCCCTGTGTGTATTGTTGCACACGTAAAAAATCCCTTGGCAGTTGGAAATCGAAGAAGAGTAGCCTAACGGTGCTGCCCAGGCAAAATTTGGAGTTAAAGATCTACCCAAAGTATTTCAGGATCCTCGCCGGTGCTACGCAGTTTGTGCACTGAGCTGAGATTCTCCAGACTCAGGCTTGAGTTAGGAGTAGAATGTAGCATTTATGGGTAACACCTGTGTGCCGTGATGTCGATCCATCAACTAAACTAAACTAACTAAACTAAAAATCAACCAAAGTGGTTTGCTTCCAAATCGTCTGCAAATAACTTTGAACCCAGTATGTCGAGATTATGAAACTGCTTTCTCTTTTCCTAAGCCACAGATGCTGGAAATTTATGTCCAGCACTCTCCCACATTAGAAGATAACAAAACTGTACGTAACATTGTTCTGTACTTTGCCTTCTACCACGTAAAGTGCCTTGCAACAACTCCCGCTGTACATTTTAAACAGTAAAGCAGAGTGCCCTTTTCCATTGCTTGAGACACATTGCATATACGGTGCTGACTCTATATTTGTATAGACCAATAGATTTGATAGACTTGGGCTCCCAGGCCACTCAGGCTGTAATGGGTACCAGGAAATGTCTTGGCAAGTAAAGGCAGCCATTGTGATACTGACCACACCGCCCATCATGTCTTGGCAAGTAAAGGCAGCCATTGTGATACTGACCACACCGCCCATCATGTCTTGGCAAGTAAAGGCAGCCATTGTGATACTGACCACACCGCCCATCATGTCTTGGCAAGTAAAGGCAGCCATTGTGATACTGACCACACCGCCCATCATGTCTTGGCAAGTAAAGGCAGCCGTTGTGATACTGACCACACCGCCCATCATGTCTTGGCAAGTAAAGGCAGCCATTGTGATACTGACCACACCGCCCATCATGTCTTGGCAAGTAAAGGCAGCCATTGTGATACTGATCACACCGCCCATCATGTCTTGGCAAGTAAAGGCAGCCATTGTGATACTGACCACACCGCCCATCAAGTGCTAACTGCCCTATAAACATATGAGTCTAGCACCTTATGCCCAGTGTGCCTTTAAGACATGTAAAAGAGTCCTTTATTTACATCATCTCATCTTGTCTCATCTCATCTGATCTTGTCTCATCTCATCTTGTCTCATCTCATCTTGTCTCATCTAATCTCATCTTGTCTCATCTCATCTGATCTTTTCTCATCTCATCTCGTCTCACCTCATCTCGTCTCACCTCATCTCATTTCATCTCATCTGGTTCCTCTGGTACTTTGCTGTGTCGAAGTGAAGCATAAACAGCAAGAGAGTCCTTGTTTATGGACTTCATACATCGAGATGTCCATGGACTCTGTTATACCCTCTGTCCATCATTTTCACGGTCGGCCTCTTCTTATGGTTCTGTTTGGTCTGTACATCATTGCTTGTTGTAGTATACTGTTAGTTGGTAGCCTAGTTAAATGGTTTGGCCATTTAACTATCTGTTGTCTGATTGAATCTAGCGCTGCTATAACATCTACATTAGTCCTGATTTCTTCATTTCTGATTTTCTCTCTTCTTGATACATTGAATATTCTTCCCAGGAATCTCATTTCCGTTGTAATTTTTCATTTCTCTTTTTCTGTCATTGTCCAGATTTGGCATTGGTTGCATGGAGTTAGTAGGAAGATTGTGTTGTAGAGTGCTTTTTTTAGTATCTATTGATGGATATTTTATTTACACAATTAACTTTATTATTCTGTTTGTATTAATCATTTGATTTTATCATCCATAATTTAAAATGTGTATGGACATGTGTTCCTAGTTCAACAGAAACATTAGTTCTTGTGGTCAAAGTATGGTCAGATGAATTTATTATGAGTTCTTGTAGTTACTCGGTAGATATTGTAATCATTCACTAGTTCGTTTGATTATTTATTAGTTCTTATAGTTCTTTATTAGTTCATGTAGTCACTAACTCATTCTCTTGTTTATTCCTTAGTTCTTCTAGTCATTTGTTAGTGGTTAAAGCCAGTCATAAATTCCTAAAGCTGTTCATTAAATTTTGTAGTTATGACTAATTATTGTCATTCATTCATTCATTTTCTTATTCATTCATTCATTCACTTATTCATTCATTCACTTATTCATTCATTTTAATTCATGTAAGTATTTTCTGCCTCTCATTCATTATTTTAAATATTTCATATTATAACTCTTAATCTGCTATCAAATTCACATTTCAGGTGAAAGATTCCATTCAGTCGCAGGTCAAGAACATGATAGTCAACTACAGAGACGACCTTGATCTGAAGAACCTAGTTGACTGGGTCCAACAGGACTGGGTGCGTTTTCTTGTATATAACTGCAATAACCTGAAGTATCCATATACATAGTCAGTCCATAAAGTATTGGACCTCTGGCCGGAAAGAATACAGTTACTCACATGGAGATCTGAAATCCTTATCCCTCTTCAAAGAACGCTGTTTGGATTGTTGACACTTCTCTTGGTGGTCCTGCTTTTATTAGAAGCATTTCAGGAAGGACTCTGGGATTGAAGTACATTGTGGCCGTTGTGTTCCACATAATTTATTCTCATTACTCAAATAGAAACCCTTTGAGCAGATTTTTCAGCTTGTGGATTATTCGAACATTGCAAGAAGCTTTGTTGGGAGAGTGGGGAGCCTAAAGAACTAGGGGATATTATGTTTGACCGAAGTCTGAAACAGTTAATTAAAATGTTGGGAGTGATTTCAGGTGCGGAGAATATATTAGATATGTAGGATATTATAACATGAAGAATAGACTTGGATGGTGTGACAGGATCAGCTTTGTGGAGCTCATGAACAGAACAAATTCTGTAAATGAGAAGATGAAAAAAGACTTCTGTGCAGGATATCTTCTTCTTCTTTTCGTTCATCCGGAGTGTTTTTTCAGATGTGATTGCGGTGTGTCTGTTATGCGCCCTTGGGCCGAAACCCGTAGGCCAACACATCGACTTTAGCGTGCTTTTTTGACCAGGTAGCATTCCTGGGAGACTCTCACTTTTGTGGTGCCATCTACAACTATGCTGGCCAAGTTAGAACGGTCGAAGACAACGGTCATCCCTCAAAGGAAGGCAGGGACAGTCCATAGCATTTTCCGCCATCCAAGGTTGCTTCCATAGTTGCAGGGCCGACACATAACGCCCTGGTTCTGGGCTAGCCGAGGGAATCGTCACGTCCTGCTCATGGCTGCTTTAAATCCTCACTTCAATATATTGGTCATTTTGTTTGCCCCGGGCCATTCCCGCACAAACCAGACAGGTTTGCAGACGGTATCCACTCAGCGAGTTTTCGGACATGTGCTTGTCGTTGCGCCCGCCAGAGCTGTTCCAGGCACGACAGACATTCGGAAAACTACCTAGTCAGAGCTGTTCCGAACAAGAGCGGCATTCGGAAACTAGGTAGTCAGAGCTGTTCCTAGCACGAGAGACATTCGGACGAGACATTTCACTCGGATGTAAATGCGTAGTGTCAATTTTTAGTTTGCCACCCGTAGGACGACACTTCCGGCTTCAGCGGGCATTTTTTAATGAGGTTAGCCTTCCTCGGGTTTCGAGACTCTTGTTTCGGCTTCCACACAGCAAGCTTTCGCTTCGGGCTGCCACGTAATGGATTCGCAAGACAAGCGTTCCATTTCGTGTCAACGAGACAATTTTCCACCTTTGACTACACTCACTCCATGAGTGTGGTTACAGACTATCTGACGTCTGCGAGACGTGCGACCGAGGTGTTTTTCCACCTTTTGTACTCACTCACGAGGTAGGCTACATGTGCTGCCGGCTCAGCACCTTACCTCCGTGCGTCTGTGGGCGAATAACGGTCAGGCCCTTTCATCCGGGGATACCTCATATCCCCCAGCTAAGAGCAATCGAACGAATCTGCGCCGAGCATGTAGCGTTCTCAGCACATCATCACAATTTTGATGTAGGTCTGTGTCGGCCAGGCTCTCACTTCCGAGAGTTTATGGCTTAGAGACGTTCAGCCATACACCTCGGATGGGAGCCTTATGCCCGGACTGAGATTTAGGGATCGTTTGCCTGATTTTGACTGCTATCCTCAGTCTTACCTGCAGAGCAGCAGGTTGTGTCTCTCTTAGTCTGGTCCCTATCCCACGAGCCATCCGATATGTAGTTTTCACCCATCGGCAAGCACATGGGGTCGATGGGACACGCAAGCTCCCCCACCACGGCAAGGTGGAGACACATCGGGGGAGCTGTGCAGGATATGATAAACATTGAAGAAATCCTGATGATAGCATAACTAGAAAGTCCTTCCTCTGTAATCTACAGGTGAACGAACGAACGAAAAGCTTTATTTTCAAAGGGTTAAGAATAAAAAATATAGGCAAACCAAAGTTAATAGAGACGAACGAACGAACGAAAATCTTTATTTTCAAAGGGTTAAGAATTGGGCACGAAGGCCCGTCTGACATTCTGCCCTTCTTCTCTATTTCCTCTCATACATTCTTTCATTCAACATCTCTTATGAAGACAGGAATTTGAGACAGACAAATAATATATGAAAGAGATGGAAGGAACTACAAGATATAGGAAAGGACAAGAGAGCTTAAATGATGTAGTATCCATGCTTCATTGTAGGATAAGAGAAAAGGAAGAGCAGTAGGAGTAGAAGAAGATGATGAAATATGAGCTCTTGGAAAAATTGCTCCCAAATACTTGTCTCCCATCCTTTAAGAGATAATAAATAATTAAAAATAACATATTATATTACTGTATATATCCTTATTCTTCTTATTCATCTACATAAGGATGACAAATAATTAATAATTACATGTTATGATATTGTATATATCCTTCTTTTTCGTACATTCTCAAATGTCAACATGAATGCTGCTCACATCATATTTCGTGGAAAGTCCTACCAGCTGCCATAAATATTTTCTGAACATTTTTGGTGTTAGCTAAATGCATTCTCATTGGCCCTGGTATACAGGGCAAGCCTGCAGTATGTGGTAAGCAGTCATTATGTGCGTATGACATGGACATTGGTCTTTAATACCAACGTATATATCCATTCTGTCTATATTTTTATGTATATAAGTTTGTACCTCCTGATGATAGAGGGCAGAAAACACACTACGGTAGTGGAAACTTTTGATGTCAAATGTTACATAAAATTCTTAGAATATCATGAACCAAGGAGAGAAAAATATAGACATTCTACAAGATCTGAACATCGAAAAAAACTGCTCCTAAACGGTATCATGTCTCAGAAACTAAGATGCTTTGGCCATAATAAACCTTACAGTGGCTTAGAAAGAACAGTGAGGGAGGCGTGATTCCTGGAAGAAATAGCAGGGGTCACCAGCATGAACATGGACACAGGTCATTGCAGACACATTGAGCATGAAGGTGCATGAGGCAGGAGATATGGCATGAGATCAAGAGGTTTTTCTCTTCTAGTGTGATCAGAATAATGTTCTGCAGAGGTTGTGCCACGTGATGATATAAGTTTGTATAAGTTTTCCGGTCTGCATTATATTTAACTGATTTCCGTTTGCTTGAATAGTTGAAATATGTGACTTTGATTCCAGCTGAGCTGCTGTGGTGTGCACAACTACAGAGACTGGGAGTCCAACATTTATTTCAACTGCTCATCTCCAGGTGTCGAGGCTTGTGGGGTGCCTTATTCTTGCTGTAAGCCAGATGCTCAGGTTAGCAGTTCACTATTAGCCTTTTGTGTCTCAGACTCTCAGGTTAGGAGTTCAATTTAACCTTTTCTGTCTCACATTCTCAGGTTAGGAGTTCACTGTTAACCTTTTCTGTCTAAGCAATGACTGGATTTTCATCATGTGTGCTAGACAACGTGTCATGTGTGATTGTACCTCATACTTTTGGTTTGAATATGTTTAAATAATCTGACAGACTATTTGTTTTTGTTTTTTTAAGGTAATATATATATATATATATATATATATATATATATATATATATATATATATATATATATATATATATATATATATATATATATCATTGGCACCTTTCCGTCTTGACAGACGATAGTTTGGTACATTGTGCTTCAAAAAGGCTTAATAACTACGGTCCATGGCGGTGGCGAGTGTGGCTGGTAAGGCCAATTCTTGCTGCAAATGTTTGCCTACAGTAGATGCATGTGAAAACATGTTCACATCCACGATTTTGCACCATCTTACGTCTCTCACGCTCTGTGTGTGCTTTATCTGCAATCATTTTCTCCTTTGTCTTTATTCCATTTCTGATAGTTGCCCTCCATGCAACACGTTCAGCGGCGACGTGCTCCCAATGTGCATTATCATCATCATCATTTTATCATCAGATTATCATCATCATCATTTTATCATCAGATTATTATCATCATCATTATCACACATGACACGTTGTCTAGCACACATGATGAAAATCCAGTCATTGCTTAGACAGAAAAGGTTAACAGTGAACTCCTAACCTGAGAATGTGAGACAGAAAACAGAAAAAGTTAAATTGATTATATATATATATATATAATATATATATATATATATATATATATATATATATAATCTAATGTCTAATGGCACCTTGCCATCTTGACAGACAATAGTTTGTGCTTTAAAAAGGCATAATAACTTTTACCTATGGCGGTAGCAAATGTGACTGATAAGGCCAATTCGCGCTGTAAATGTCCGTTCACAGTGGGTGCATGTGAACATTTGGTCATTTCCACCATCATGCACCATCTTACGTCTCACACGCTTGGTGTGTGACTTATCTGCAATAATTTTCTCCTTTGTCTTTATTCCATTTCTGATGTTTGCCCTCCATGCAACACGTTCAGCCGAGACTTGCTCCCAATGTGCATTATCAATGCCTGTTTCAATCATGTCCCGCTTACACACATCTTTGTATCGTAGTAGAGACCGACCCTGAGATCTCTTACCCATCTGTAATTCACCAAAAAAGATGTCCTTTGGTATTCTACCATCACCCATCCTCCTAAGATGTCCTATCCATCTAAGTCTACGAAGACTGAGCATGGAATAAACCGTCACACAACCTGATCTTTCCAATACTTCAGTATTTGTGATTTTGTCTTGCCACTTAATACCAAGAATTCTTCGCAGACACCGCATATGAAAGCTGTTTAAACGTTTCTCTTGGTGTGAGTAAGTTGTCCAGGTTTCACTGCCATAAAGAAGAGTACTAAGGACACAGGCTTGATAGACTAGGACTTTTGTTTTGGCAGTAAGCTCCCTGTTCTCCCAGAGTCTTTTTCTTAACCTGTTCATTGTTGTTGCTGCCTTACCAATCTGGATGTTGATTTCCTGATCTAGGGATAATTTGCTATTTACCACTGATCCTAGATATGTAAAATGGTCTACCATCTCTAGTTCTGCGTCATCAATACAGATTGATGGTACCCCATGTGTACCTTGTGACATAATCTGTCTTCTTTTTGCTAATTGTTAAACCAAATTCAGAACAAGCATTGGAGAATGCAGATAGCAGACATTGTAATTCTTCCTAAGAGTCGGTCGTAACTGCAGCATCATCTGCAGAAAGCAACTCTCTGATCAGTACCCTCCTAATTTTGGTCTTGGCCTTCAATCTCTGAGCATTGTAGAGGCCGCCATCTGAGCATGAGTGAATGTATATACCACCATCCTGATCACGAAAGGCATATTTCAGAAGTAGTGAAAAGTATATTCCAAAGAGGGTGGGAGCTAGTACACAATCTTGCTTAACTCCACTCTTGATTTCAAACTCTTCAGAAGTTGCACCATCAAACTTGATTTTGCACCATCAAACTTGATTATACCCTTCATGCCTGTGTGGAACGATTCCACAATGGACATATCAGCCTCCGCCGTGGGTTGTAGTTATTATGCCTTTTTGAAGCACAATGTACCAAACTATCGTCTGTCAAGACGGAAAGGTGCCAATATATATATATATATATATATATGTATATATATATATATATATATATATATATATATATATATATATATATATATATAGAGAGAGAGAGAGAGAGAGAGAGAGAGAGAGAGAGAGAGAGAATCATGAATCAGGATAGTTCTCTAATCCAGGCAGTCAGTCCATCAGTCAATAAAGAATCCATGCAATGAATCAAGAAGAGTTAAATTATATGCTAATCAAATAGCTAGAAAATATGGAACATTCAGTACTCTCTGCGGGAGACTGGCTACCTCATCCAATAGAATAACTTTAGCTGCAAATCCAGCCAATCATAAACAAGTTTACAAAGGGCTTGGCATGATTTGGTTGATAGCCTGTGCCCCACTGGAAGATGAAAGGCAGAAGAAGAGGAAGAAGTGTTGTATGTAAATAACATTCTCAGTTGTTATTGTTTCTTCCAGGAGGAGCTGAGAAACCGACACTGTGGTTTTGAGATGATGAAGACAGAGCATGTAAGTAACTCTTAAGAACATAAGAATGTTCAACAGGTTATTCCTAACATTGTATTGTCACATGTATCTACTTATTATGTATATATATGTGTTATACTTTCATGCATGTGTTACATAAGAGTAATGTTTAAAAAATTACCATATATACAGAAGCAACAATCCTGCCTTACTCTCATTGACTAATCAATTGTTATAACATTATATATTGTAAACACATTTTCTTAGAATTTCATAGTTTTACTATGTGTGCAGTCATACTCTCCATCGTTATTATGTTTATCATATTATGTATATTCTCATTTTTGACTTCATTCATTCATCCATTCATTCATTCAGTACCATGTCCTTTGCAGAACCTAGCTCCCATAACAACCTTCTGGAAAACTTCTCGGTCACAAGCAAGATGTCCTGCACTCGATACACCCAT
The DNA here is from genome assembly GCA_963921405.1 of Cepaea hortensis. Classification (NCBI taxonomy): domain Eukaryota; kingdom Metazoa; phylum Mollusca; class Gastropoda; order Stylommatophora; family Helicidae; genus Cepaea; species Cepaea hortensis. Next base: position 31,531,174 of record OY992876.1, on the reverse strand, counting down.
CTGGAGATCATCCGCCACATCCTGCACCCATCTTCTCTTTGGCGTTCCTCTTCCTCTCTTCCCAGTCATATACCCCTTCATTATTGTTCACTCCAAACTCTCATGACGTTTCAAGTGACCAAAATATATGTTTTCTTTTTTTTTATCGCCTTTAATAACCAACCCTCTTCAATATTCAGCTCTTGAAGTATGGATGCATTTGTTCTTTTCTTTACCCAAGATATTCTTAGAACCCGTCTATAACATTTATATTCAAAGGCATTTATGAGCTGTTCAGCTTGTTTAGTAAGTGTCCAGGTCTCACAGGCGTATGTTGCAATGAAAAAGATGCATGCTCTTAAAAATCTAATTTTTGTAGTTCTATCTGTCCCACTCCATAATTTATTCAGTTGTTTTAGTCTTTGAAGAGCAATTGATAGTCGTCGGTTTATTTCTTTCATTATGTCACCATTGTTGGTAATCAATAACCCAAGATATTAAAAATTTTCCACTACCTCCAATCTTTCCTCATTAACATATATTTCTTTCTCCATAGTAGTTTTATCTGTATGTATTATCTTTGTTTTTGCCTCAAACAGTACCCAAAATCAGTAACACTGTAACCTACCATGCATGTAAGAGGCATCCATGGAGGGTTGGTATGAGGTTGTCTACCTCATCTCTAAGAAAATCTTAGCTGCAAATTTGTGTGATTTCTGCAGTATGCACCTGACGAGATGCAGCGAAATATGCCAGGCCATAAATTATGCAATCTATTGTTTGTGTTTTCGTTATTCAAATTCACTACAGAAAAACATTGTTTTGAATCATGAAAACGTCTACAAAGGGCCTTGAATGAGTTAATTCAGAATCTGTGCTCATTGGGAGGGGAAAGGCCGCAGAAGATGAATAGTATAAACACACACATTCATCAACTAAAGTAGTTTTTAATAATTGTGTTGTCATACTCTGCAGTAATTGTTCTAACATTGTTATCATATCTTCTTCTTTGTTCCTATTTTTAGGTGGTGTGTCATATGTAGGTATGCATCTATAGTCCCTGAGTTTGACTTTGGCATGTATTTGTGTAAGGTTTACTTTCTGTAGACATATTCCATCCAAGGTAACGAGCTCTATTTACCTGTGGGCAGGATTTTCTTTCCTAACAATTTTGCCATGGTGGTGTCCTCATGGCCTACTCTTTGCAATTTTTAGGATTCTTGGATTTCTAACTTGCACACCAGACCACCTGTTTTTTCACCCTTATCTGAAAAGGCTAGGTATCCAGTCTCATTACCTAAGAGATCAGGGGTGTGTGTGATATCATTAGATACTGGTGGTTCTTGGAAACATGCCCAGCCAAATGCTGGGATCAAACCCAGTACCTTCTGAACATGGGGCAATCACCGTAATCTTTCAGCCACCACTTCCTGATTATTCATCTCATCTCATCTTGTTCCTCTTGTACCTTGTGGTGTTGAGGTGAAGCATAAGCAGCGGGAGAGTGCCCGTTTATGGGCTTCGTGTATCAAGATTCCCATGGACTCCTGATTATAAAATGTAAAACACAGTTTGTTGCATATCCTTGACAAGACATCGCAGTCAACTCCACAGTTTTTTGGCTGTTTGTGATTTCTTGGCAATCGTTTACGTTCAGTAGTTTGCCATTACTTCATGAACGACTGGCACTCATACCATTGTATGGAAACCAACACAAGGCAGTCCACTGCCAAATTGCCCGCAGCTGTGTTTCAAACGTGGTATACTGTGGGGTTTCTTTGAAGGAAATGTTTACAAAACTAATGTACACACAGTTGAGAACCTGAAAGAAGCAATCAGAATTACCATTCAAGAAATAAGGACAGACATGTTGTAGAAGGTATTTGACAATATGAAGAGACATGTACAGTCATGTCTTAAAGCCTGTAGTGAACATTTCCAACACCTATTAAAATAAATACTTCATTGGTACTTTCCAGCTTCCCCAAAACAACATTAGACCATAGCAGTAACTGTTGTAACTAATTTAATGAATATTTTAGCACATCTTTTGATGACATCATGTACTTCATTTGTCACATTTGTTCTAAATTTTGTTTCTTGCAGGACTTTGACAGAAGCACAAAGATTTACATCAGCGGCTGCATCCCTTCTGGAGAAAGGTGGCTGGAGTCAAACCTCATACCTGTGGCAGGTGTGGCTGTGGGCCTGGCCTTGCTGCAGATTATGGGAATTTGCTTCGCACAGAATCTTCGCAGCGACATCCAAGCCCAGCGGGCCAAGTGGACACTTTGACATGAGGATCGGAGCTAGTCATCCGTTACGATATATGAACCACAGTGCAGTCTGGGGGGTGTATCCAACCAGGCTTTTCTCATTTCACATGGATTCTTTGACATTTTTTACCTGAGGATCGGAGCTAGTCATCCATTACGATATGTGAACTATTACGATATATGAACTACAGTGCAGTCTATTTGGTGTATCCAGCATCTCTTTTCTCATGTCACATAATTTTTATTTCGTGTAATTGAAATTTATGTATGATGACTTTAATCTGTGGAATTTGCAAATTCTTAACTCATTCTGTACTACGTAAATAACCATGTGTTTATCAGTTACCATGCAAAACAGACACACTTAACTCATTCTGTACTACATTGATAATCATGCGTTTAACAGTTAACATGCGTAACAGATACACTTCACTCATTCTGTACTTTTCAAATAACCATGTGTATTACCGTGCACAACTGAAATACTTAACTTATTAATTACTATTTGAACGAACATACTGTTAGAGGATAACATATGTTTATTTTTGTTCCCTTAGAGATACATTGTTTTGACTCCATTCAACTGTCTGTAGTGACTTGTTTTACTGGAGTCTTTATATTGTTTCTTCTCCACTGTGGGCTTTTGCAATTGAGCTGTTCGATATGCTTCCTTTGTTTTTTGTCTTTCTGTAGTTAGTGTTGATTTCTCTTTTGGTTGAGGTGTTTCCTTCCTATTTTTTACGTCTCGCTTAGATGGCTTTGTCTTTAAGGGTTTTTTCATGGTGTTTCTGTTTATGTCGCTTGTGTTTCAGGTTTTCAGTCTTGTCAAGAACCAGACTTCAATAGGTCTCACTAGTTGTTTCCATGCTGTCTTCTTCAGATTACGTCTTTCTACATTTGGTAGCCTTCTTTCTGATCTGGCACTGGCTTTTACTATTGTATTTCTTGACGGTGTGGAACCGGTTTCTCTTAGTTAGTTAGTCGTAGTTCCAACTTCACAGCAACGGGTCGTCCCCATTATGCTCCGTTCCTGTGCCAGTGAATATCACACAAAATGGTTTTTCTTGTTCCAATCCAGCTGTGGCATCATCCGAGCTGTCTGGTCTATCATGGTGCCTTCTTTCTGGTCTGCCTCTGGCTTCTACTTCTGTGGTGTGGAACTTATGTTAATATTTATCAGCCATTAGCATGTGTAATTTCATCTCTAATTTGTTTTCTTATTTCTATAAGTATTTCTAAAGCAGATATTATGTTAAAGATAGATATCGTCATCATATAGAATGTTCTTTGCAGAACTTCCTCTCATCACAACCGACTGGACGGCTTCTCCATCCCCCACCAGTTGCCCTACCATGTGCACATTCATGTCAAAGATGTCTGTAATACAAGACAATGTATTTGTGGGTGCACATTCATGTCAAAGATGTCTTTAATACAAGACAATGTATTTGTGGGTGCACATTCATGTCAAAGATGTCTGTAATACAAGACAATGTATTTGTGGGTGCACATTCATGTCAAAGATGTCTTTAATACAAGACAATGTATTTGTGGGTGCACATTCATGTCAAAGATGTCTTTAATACAAGACCATGTATTTGTGGGTGCACATTCATGTCAAAGATGTCTGTAATACAAGACAATGTATTTGTGTAGTGAATTTAAACACAGAAGTCACAAACAATATATTGCACGATTTATTGCCTGGCATGTTTCACTGCATCTCGTAAGGTGCATACTGCATAGTTATATATCATATGAAATTAATAAATGAATAATACTTTAGCTGAAACAATTAAAACACAGAGTCACAGGTATTGTTTGAATGTGGAGCATTTGTTATCCCCACAGTAGTTTTATATGTAATACAAGCACTTTCTATCTACATAACACCACCTAGAACTGCCTAATTGATGACACCTCAGTATATGTGAGCAATCATTTATTGTTCATCAAATACAGTATATGACACAATGGTCCTTTGTTAACATTATGGCCATAGTTTATGAGATGATGAGAAATCTACGAGAAGAGCATTCTGTGGCCTTTTGACTGCACAGAGATTCCTGTGTCTTAAATATCCTGTGTGCATCGTTGTGTGGGTCTCACCCCTGCCTTTTCTTCCAGGGACCATTCCTTCAATTACTCTTCTTTCAAAACCACTGAGACGTTTTCATATGGTCACAGTATTTCAGTTTCTGAGACAAGATGCTGTGTATGAGCCAGTTGTCTTTAGTGTTGAGATCTTGTAAAATGTCAGTGTTTTCTTCTTCTTGATCTACAGTATTAGAGCACTCTCTCTTAAACTTCTAGTGTGCTGATGCCGAGGTAGCAGGTTCAACCACGCCAGTAAGTTGGACTAAAATGTTGACTTCTCTTCCTTGACTTGGACTTGGGGATGTAAATTACAAGTACCTTTGAAGTCGGAATGGGTTCATCTGATGATGAAGGAAAAAGGTAAAAGGGAAAGCTAATCCACACTCTAAACGCAGTCAGGGCACTAGAAATAGCACATGTATGGACTATACTTGAGTTCAAAGCAAGCAGACGCAAAATATAACATCTACAGCATTGGTTCTCAATCGGTGGGGGATTCCCCCCCCCCCCCAAGGAGAGGGGGGGGGGGGATTTTAGGGTTTCCAGGGGGGAATGAAGATTATTTCAAGATCGCATTAATACAAGAACCCATTACTTGACATTGTTTTTCCCTTCATACTTTATGGTTCTGTACGTTTCACCCTTCTAAAATTCATTTTATAAAGTAAGTAGACCCACAAATCACTTGTTTTAGTATGTGCTTCCATTATTGTGTATACTGTGTAGGAGCAAGGGGGGGGGGGGGGATTTTTAGGTAGGAAATACGAAAGTGGGGAAATCATCATCATCATCTTCCACTTCTGCCGTCAAGCGTCGTGGGGAGGAATAATTTGCGTTCCAGTGCCCGGTGGACGGCACTAGATAGTGTCATTCCGTGTGGTTGTACAATGTCTCTGATGTCGTCAATCCATTTTCTTCTTGGACATCCTCGTGGTCTCGTCGCAGATGATCTTTGGTATAAGGCCAGTGATGGTAGTTGTTGATGTTGCATTCTAACGACATGGCCAAACCACTTGATCTTCTGTCTTTCAATAAATGTGGCACAAGGTGTTGATCCCACAGCCTGTCTGATAGTAGCATTTCTTACTCGGTCTCGGATTGTTAAGTTGGCAGCTCTCCTCAGGCATCTCATTTCGCAGGTGTTGATTTTGCGAAGGTGTAATTTGGATAAAGTCCAGGTTTTAGATTGATAGCATAGGGTTGGTGTGAATATGCTGTTTATTATCTGTCGTTTTGCGGACATGGGTATGTTTGGATGCTTCAGTAAGGGTGATAGTTGATATGTAAGTGCACTAGCTTTTTGACATCTGATTTCAATTTCTCTGTCCAATCTGCCATCTTCTGTGATCATACTTCCAAGGTATTTGAATTCTTTAACTTGTTTCAGAGGTGTGTTATTTATCTGTATACTTAGTGGGCCCGGCGATCTGCTAACTTGCATTACTTCGGTTTTGGCTGTGTTTATACTCATATTGTATCTGCTGCAGGTTGAACTCAGATTAGTTATATGATTTTGTAGTCTGCCCTCATTGCTGTAAAACAGGCACTGATCATCTGCAAATAGAAGTTCATTTATTCCCTGTGGGTCAGTTGTTTCATCTGGAGTAAAGAGTTCTAAATTTTCTAAATCTGTTCTGTCGAGACTTGCTTTTTTGGAAATTCTGTCCATGTAGATATTGAATAGCAGGGGAGAGAGCACACATCCCTGTCTCACTCCTGTTTTGACTGTGAATATATTTGATATACCTTCTTGTATTCTTACTGCACTTCGGCTCAAGTGGTACATGGCTATGATGTTTTCAAGCAGTTGCCCTTCTATCCCATAGTCTTCAAGAATGGTCCATAATTTGTATCTGTCTACTCTATCGAAAGCCTTTTCCTGATCCACAAACACAATATTCTGCTGGTCACTATATTCGATAGTTTTTTCACAAATTTGTCTAAGTGTAAATAATGCATCAGTACAACTTTTACCTTTCCGAAAACCGAATTGTGCTTTGCTTAACTGTTGTTCAACTATTGGTCTAGCTCTTTGTTCCAAAAGTTTTGCATACATTTTCCCTATATGGCTCAGGAGTGATATACCTCTGTATGTTTCGCACTCTCTCGTATTTCCTTTCTTTTTTCAGTGGGGGAATGATGTTCTGAAAATATGATAAAGGGGGGCACGAGCCAAAAAAGGTTGAGAACCACTGATCTACAGTATTCTAAGAATTTTTCTGTAACAAAGTTCAACAGTCTCGGGTCTTTTCTTTACTGATTACAAAATGGTCCATGTTTTGTATCTGTATGTTGCCATGGGAAAGATGCTTGTTTTCACAATGTTTACTTTTATTTGTCTTCTAGTGTTGTGTCTGTCTTTCACATCTGTATGTTGCCATAGGACAGATGCATGTTTTCACAATGTTTACTTTTATTTGTCTGCTAGTGTTGTGTCCAAGTTTTACATCTGTATGTTGCCATAGTTTAAGTCCCCGCTAATTACTGGTATCATGAAGGCTAATAGACTACAATGGCTGTGGCATATAGAAAGAATGGAAGATAACAGGGAAACAAAACTCGCTTACACTCAGGAAATAAATGACCGTAGACCCCGAGGTAGACCAAGAAGACGGTGGAGAGATAATATATATACAGACCTGCAAGTACTTGGAATCAACGACTGGCAAGAGAAGGTCAACCAGAGAGACGAATGGAGAAGGATCGTATCTGCAGCAAAGAACCTCAATGGCTCGGAACGCTGAAGAAGAAGAAGAAGATGTTGCCATAGGACAGATGCATGTTTTCACAATGTTTACTTTTATTTGTCTGCTATTGTTGTGTCACAGCCCCATAAAGCTGTTTACACTCTGTTCACTGTTATGTGTCACAGCCCCATAAAGCTGTTTACACTCTGTTCACTGTTATGTGTCACAGCCCCATAAAGCTGTTTACACTCTGTTCACTGTTATGTGTCACAGCCCCATAAAGCTGTTTACACTCTGTTCACTGTTATGTGTCACAGCCCCATAAAGCTGTTTACACTCTTTTCACTGTTATGAGTCACAGCCCCATAAAGCTGTTTACACTCTGTTCACTGTTATGTGTCACAGCCCCATAAAGCTGTTTACACTATGCATTTCAAGGGCCAGTCTTCTTCTAGTTCCTTATGAACCATCCCCATAGTTGTTGATATGGAGTCAAATATTCAAGGACCGTGACATTTTCAACTTCTTCATTGATGTAATGCGTTGTTTAAATAACTACAGAAATGTGATTTGTTTGAAATATGGTTTTATTTTTTTGGTTGTAAATATTATAATTGATAGAACGTGATTGAAACAAGTGCTAAAATAATATAAAACTGTCAAATACCAGCCAAATTGTTTTTGCTTGAAGACATTTGCAACTTTTTTCTGGATGAATTTCATGTAATGTATCCAGATATGTGAGTTGAAATACAGTTCATCAACATATATGTATAAACAAACTAGCGAACAAACTTTATTTTCACAGGGTTATGAATTGGGCTTGCAGGCCTGTCTAACATTCTGCTCTTTTATCACTTTGTTTCATGCATTATTTCATCCACGCATCATTTGAGGCTAACTGAGAACAACAACAATGTAAATGATATGCATGATAATGCATGGGGAAAATGCAAAAATCAATACTACATGACTCGGTAACATTAATGAATGATGTGGCAATTGTTATTAGCAATGGTGAATATACTGTTCTACCAAAAGGGGTAGACTAATAGAAGACTAATATGTAGACAAATAGTAGCATAGAAAGCAAGATTTGGTGTACGTTCATCAGCTCTGTTATAGCTGTCTTCAGTCTCACTACTATTGCTATCATTCCTACCACAAAACTAGTGATGATATTTAAATCAGATAACATATTATATGTTTATTTTGCTGTGTTTGTTGTTGGTTAGGTTTATATGTTTCTTTGAACAGTTTTCTTATTTTTTAAACAGTTAGGAGAGGAATAGAGTATGTTTTGTAAACTGATCACTAGTTGATATGGTAAAACAGGTTTGCACAACCTTGTAATAGATCTTTAAATATGCTTGTTTCCAGGACTACCACCTGAAGGTGGAGTAGAGTCTTGGTTAGTTCTGGTTCACTAACACTGATACAAGCAGTCAAGTTATGAGTCTGTGACTGCACTCACATTTTTTGATGCATTTTTAGTTACAAATGTAGTCCCATGTCATGTATGACGTTCACTGTCTTAGGTCCTAAACATACTTGCCATGTCATGTATGCTGTTCACTGTCTTAGGTCCTAAACAAACTTGCCATGTCAGTGTATGAAGTTTACTGTCTTTGGTCCCAAACAAAAGTCCCATGTCAGTGTATGAAATTTACTGTCTTTGGTCCCAAGCATAAGTCCCATGTCAGTGTGTGAAGTTTACTGTCTTTGGTCCCAAACATAAGTCCCATATCAGTGTATGAAATTTACTGTCTTTGGTCCCAAGCATAAGTCCCATATCAGTGTATGAAATTTACTGTCTTTGGTCCCAAACATAAGTCCCATGTCAGTGTATGAAATTTACTGTCTTTGGTCCCAAGCATAAGTCCCATATCAGTGTATGAAATTTACTGTCTTTGGTCCCAAACAAAAGTCCCATATCAGTGTATGAAATTTACTGTCTTTGGTCCCAAACATAAGTCCCATATCAGTGTATGAAATTTACTGTCTTTGGTCCCAAACATAAGTCCCATATCAGTGTATGAAATTTACTGTCTTTGGTCCCAAACAAAAGTCCCATGTCAGTGTATGAAATTTACTGTCTTTGGTCCCAAACATAAGTCCCATGTCAGTGTATGAAATTTACTGTCTTTGGTCCCAAACAAAAGTCCCATATCAGTGTATGAAATTTACTGTCTTTGGTCCCAAACATAAGTATGAAGTTTACTATCTTTGGTCCCAAACTTAGTGCCATGTCAGTTAATAAGTTTATTTTTAATCTGCGACTATTGTCATACTTTTCCGATTGTTACTGTGTTATATTTTATGTGCCGATTGTTATTGCAGGTAAGCCTCACAATTATTTATGTTTAAACATTTGGACTTTGATAGATTTGTGTGTTTATTGTACAGTGATACTTAAACTCGTCTGGCATTTTGTTGAATATGTATGGCTTGTAAATTGTATTATGTCTCAGAAACTAAAACACTTTGGTTATTTTAAACCTCCCACTGGCTTGAAGAGAACAGCGATGGAAGACATGGTTCCTGGAGGATGAGGTACAGGTCTACCAGTATGAAGATGGAAACAGGACATTGCAGACACCTCGGGCATGAGTCGGGAGAAGTGGCAAGAGATAGAAAGGGTATTCGGTGCATCATCATGAGAGTGATATTCTGCAAGTGACCTGCAACTTGACAATGATGATGATTTATGGCATGGGAGATATGGTTGCGAAGTGACCAGCATGCTTGCTTGTTGGCCTGGTGGCCATGATTCTGAATCTCCATCAAGAATTAGATTTTGTTTTAACAATATACCTGGTTTCCAAGTCAACCCAGTCTAAAATGGCTACTGGGAAATATTATGGGAAATAAAGAAGGCGGGCATTATATTGACGACATCACCCATTGAGTACTGATTGTTCTATAAGAAATTCAGAGATAGCAACATACACCCAGTTACATCTACAGGTGTGGGTAAATGTCCTTTAGCTTTACATCACTGTATATAGGGCCTAGCTTGTTCTCAGCTTTTAGAGTCTGGTTGGCTTTGTTAAATTGTACTTTTCTAGAATTTGTGTAGGTGGATCTGCCCTTTTCTTGTTAATCTAGCTCCCCCAAGTTCTATAAGCATGTTAGCCACTGTAAGCACTACAAGCATGTTAGCCACTGCACTGTCAGAGCTTTCCTTTTGCTGAATTAGTGAGCTCTTTCTTTCCTAGATAAGTGTTTTTTAAAGATGTTTTAACTCTTTCTTTTCTAGTTAAGTGCTTTTGTGGGGGTATTTTAACTCTTTCTTTTCCAGATAAGAATTACTTTAAATAATTCAGGGTGCAGAAAAGTAAGAGCAATAACTGTCTTAATTAGAAAAAATGTTGAATAAGTAGGTCGAACAATTGTCTAGAGCAGAAGAATTTGATTAACTGCGATTCATGAACGATTAATTAAATGAACCAATTTCCTGGGACAGAATGAATTGAGGTCTCAGTTACTGTTTGTCCATCTCCTTCTGTTGTCATCACTACTTTAACCTAGTGCCTCTATCATTTAATTGGTATCATCCCTGGCTGGCCTGCTAGACTTGATTTGACTTGATCATAATATGAGAGTTTAATTCGAATCCTTTTGCCGGAACCCACAGGGTAAATTAAATTAGAGGGAGGCATACATGCTGCCATCAGAATTGTTAACGATGTAGGTCAATATCAGCCTATTAAGAGAGGTGTGAGACAGGGATGTGAAATGTCTCCAGATCTTTTTTCTCTATACAGTGAAAATATTTTCAGAAATATAGAGGATATGGAAGGAATCAACATTGGGGGACGATACATCAATAACATTAGATATGCAGATGGTACAGTCTTGATTACAGACAATGAACAGGACCTGCAAAATTTAGTAGATGCGGTTGTTACACACAGTGAACAACTAGGGTTAGAACTGAATATTAAGAAGACACAGATTATGGTCGTCACTGGGAAGAAGGAAATACCACAATGTGATATACGAGTAGATGGGCGTATTCTTAAACATGTGAATCGATACTGTTATCTCGGCACAGTCATAACATCTGATGGGAGATGCCTTGAAGAGATTAGAACAAGAATTGCCATTGCGAAGGTAGCCTTTTGCAAGATGAAAAACATACTGACCAATAAAAAGATATCAATTGAAACGAGAAAAAGAGTGTTGAGGTGCTACATAGAACCTGTGCTTTTGTATGGATGTGAAGCGTGGACAATAAGCAGTCAAGCTGAAAAACAGCTGATGGCTGTGGAAATGTGGTTTCTGAGGAAAATGCAAAGTATACCATGGACGGACAGAAAAACCAATGAGCAAGTCCTTCAGGAAACAAATGAAGATCGTAAACTGATTAGAGTCATTTGACGTAGACAGTCAAAATTTTTTGGGCATGTTATGAGAAGAAATGACTTGGGGAACTTTGTGACAACTGACAAGATCGAAGGGAAGAGACCAAGGGGGTAACTGAGAAGTAAATACCTGGATGGCTTGGCCACATGGCATGGTCGAGACAGGAACACGGAGCTGATCCATGACTCTGGTGATCGAGTGAGATGGCAAAACATGACTGCCCACGCTTACCGGCATGGCACATGATGGATGGATGGATACAAACACACCAGGAAGAGGAGAATATGAAACAAGTGAATAATGTGGGAGGACATGGAGCAAGCTGCAGGAGATAGCAAAGCATTAGCAGGCTTGTGGGTAAGGCTACTTTGGAGGGTGGACGAGCCATGGACCAGGCCGATATATTGAATGCTCAGTGAAAAGTAACATTTTTGCGAGAACCAAGTGATGACTGTGAATCTACAACTATAGTCAGACTGCGAGAACAGCAAGTTAAAAGAGGTGTGGCCAGACAAGAACACTATGCAGGAAGCCAAAGAAAATTAATAACCCAAAACAGAACTGGTGTCATGAGCCACTATATGCTGCGGGATCTACTGAGGAGGGAATCCGAGCACTTATGGACTGAATGGTTCGATGTGCAATGAGGATGATCTGTCAACTAACTAACTAACTAAATAACTAACTAACTAACTAACTAACTAAGCTGCATTGGTTAAGGGCCTATACTCCAAAAGAAGTTGAAGGACAGAAGAAGAAGGAGAGCCATCAAAATGTGAGCTGTGTTGGTGTAGTCATTAGAGCACTTGCTTGCCACATCGATGGTCTGGATTCAGTCCCCAGCAGTGTCAGGATATTTGTGTTTCCTTCCAGGGTTGCTCTGGAATACCAAATGTTTCATAAACTGGGTCTAGATCATTTTCAGAATGTTATGGAAATTGTCTGGGAAGGGATTGATTGATTGATTGATTAATTGATCTAGGAACTGACATCACAGCATTCGGGGCATTCCCATAGGCGCTCCATCCCCATCCTCAGCAGCCAGCGAAGAGTTCCAACACCAATAGTACCAGTAGCAGTCTGACTATATGTCCGTCTCGCCTTTTCTCTGAGCGGCGAGAGTCGGCCAGATCACCTCGTCACTCCTCGCTGCCTCATTCTTGCCAGACCATGATGATCCATTTGCTCCTCTGAGGTGTACACGTGCTCCCACAAGGCCGCAACCACGTCTGCCTTGTCATGCATCAATACTCCACCAAGTTTTGCAGAGCCAGCCAATCTGTCCGCCTGTTCATTCCCCAGCACACCGGCATGCCCCGGAGAAAAGATCAATGCGATGCTTGCTACCCGTGACCTCCGAAGCGAAGCAAGCCACTCTGCATGAAGCATGCTTGTCCTCACCTTCTTCAGCATGCTTTCTGAGTCAGCTACAATCACGATGTGTGTGTGTATCATATTCTCCATCCAGCGGAAAACTGCAGTAACCACCTCCACCTCCATTCTTAAGCTAGATGTTGTGGTATCATATGCCAGGCTTTTCTGCACCAAACGTCGGCCATTAGCTTCTGCTATGAACCCCCAGGCACTTCTCCTACCTCTCGACACCGAACCATCTGTGTAGATAATCACATCACCCGAGCGAGCATTATCCTGAATTAGTTAATGAATTTCCACTTCCGTGGCCCCTGCTGGCCATTCCCTGCACTCCCGGCTCAATGTGATTATAACTCTGCATAAGTCTGACTGCTCCACTGGTACTCTGACCCACTCCTCTCCTCGCCTAATGTTCTCCAAGATGCATACATGTCTGATCGTATCCTCCACCTGAGCCATCCATGATTTCCCTCTTATCAGTCGCTGACCCTTAACTGCATCCAGCGCCTCATGCAAAGGGTGATCTGTGTCTGCAGCTACTCTGAGGTATGCCTTCACCTGCATCACCTTGAGCCTACCTGCAACAGTTGGCAAACCAAGGATGTAACGCATACACACTACTGGGGTGTCTCTCCTGCATCCCAGAATGACCCATATAGCTTCGTTCTGTTTGCTTGTCACAACCATCTCCACATGGTCCTTGAAGGACAGGCTCCTGTCAAATGTGATTCCCGGATACTTCAGTTCGTTCTCTCTGTTGGCGTTTCTACCATCTATCATGAGACTTGGGACATCAGCACTCACAATCCTGTTGTCCAGAGAGCACCACAAAAGAGAGCACCGCACCTTCTTGGAAGAGAATTGGCCATAACACTGCATTATGCTGTATCCTAGAATATGTGAAGCTGCAGCTCTTCCTCCAAATCTGCATAGCCCTACGACAGTATCTGCTGTGGAGTTACTGTGACCTTTAACCTTCATGATGTGTTTCATTCCTTAATGTTGGATTGTGGTACACTTATTTATGCTGTTTCATTAGTTTTCTTTTTTGTTAGTAACTTTCAGATATTTGTCCTACTGTTGTGTTTTTGTGCCAAATACCCATTTGAATGTTTTGATTTTAAAATATAGTTATGTTGGGCTTGTCTCATCCTTTAAATGCAGTGATAATGCTTGTTATTTATTTACTTTTTGATTATTTGCGGTAAGAAGCCAGCATACAGTTTTATAGTAAATCCATTTGAAATATATTGTTAGCTAGATAAAGATATCATTTATCTATTGAACACTTGTATAGTAAATCCATTTGAGAGCTATTATTAGTTAGATAAGATTTTTTTGCACTTGCTCACTTTGAACTCAAGCGTAGTCCATACACACTACTTCCAGTAGTGCTGGACTGAATTTTGCATGTGGATTATCTTTCCCTATTAACAGTGTCCCTCGCCAATCTGACTTCAGAGGTTCTTGTAATTTACGACCCCAAGTCAAGGACGACAGATCAACATTTTAGTCCAACTGTCCGGTGTAGGGGTTGAACCCCTTACCTCGGCATCAGCACACTGGATGTTTAAGAACATGCGTTCTTATCCATTCGGCCATGCTGACCTGTGCTAGATAAAGATATAATTTATCTATTGAAAACTTTTGTAGTAAATCCATTTGAAACATGGCATTGCTTAAAATGTATTTTATCGACTCTCAACTGTTATAGTAAACCCATGTGAAACATGTTGTCTCAAAATATAATTTGTCTAATGAAGCCTTTCAGTCTAAACCCATATGAAACTTATTGTTTGCTAGATAAAGATATAAAATTTATCCATTGAAAACTGTTATAGTAAATCCATATGAAACCAATTGTTAGCTGGTTAAGGATATAACTTATGTACTGAAACCTGTTATAGTAAATCCATATTAAACATTTGGCTCAATATATAGTTTATCTATTGAAGCCTTTTAGAATAAATCCACATGAAACTGATTGTAAGCTAAAATAAAAAGTTAGTTGCTTATTTTTCTAGGACGTTCAGTCAACCCCAGTATTTTTTGGTTGGTCATGATTCCTGGGCAAGTTTACATTCAGTAGTTTGCTATTGCTTTCTGAATGACCGGCATCAATAACATCTCATAAAAAAATCAACGCAAGGTGGTCTGCTGCCAAATCGCCCACAGCTGTGCTTCGAACACGGGTATGCAGGATTACAAACTGCATCCGTAACCCCTTCACCGCGGAGCCAGCAATTGTAAGCTAGATAAAGATATAATTTGTCTACTTAAAATGGTTATCAGAAATCCACATGAAACCTATCCTATCTGATTGATTGAGTGATTGATTGATTTAGGAATCAACATCACAGCATTTCCCATAAGCGCTCCGTCCCCATCCTCAGCAGCCAGCGAAGAGTTCCAACACCAATAGTACCAGTGGCAATCTGATTATATGTCCGTCTCGTCTTTCCTCTGAGCGTCGGCCAGATCCCCTCGTCACTCCTCGCTGTCTTATTCTTGCCAGACCATGGTAATCCATTTGCTCCTCCGAGGTGTACACGTGCTCCCAGAAGGCCGCAACCACGTCTGCCTTGTCATGCATCAATACTCACCTATCCTATCTAACATTCTGCACTAGCTATTATTATGTTTATAATATTGTTTGCATTTAAAAGTATTATTAAAATCTAAGTTTCAGAACAGAAATGTAACATATAATGAATTTGTGTTTGTATTGTGCTATTGTAACTGTCCATTGCCTTTTAATGAATTAACATTTGGAAATTAAGATGATCCCAAAAATGATGCTGACTCTTGTGTAGGTTCTAGTTGTTTACATGCATGCAAAACTTCAGAGCTGTTTAAAGTTTCTTCTACTGCAGTTTAGGAAGTAAGTAAAGTAAAGAACCCCTTTTCATGGTGTTATTTCCTAGAATATTTCTTTGTATCCATTTGAGGATGGGTTGTGCTAGGAGTGTAAGTCAGTTTGTTAAAAATCTCAGTGAGGATCCGAACATCAGTTTGGTACTAGATTTAAATTCTTTTGATGTTCACAAATTCCCTAGTGCTGTGAAAAGTACTCCTGCCTTTTGCATTTTTCTTTGAATATCTCTGTTTTCTTATCATTGTGTACATTGTTACCTAAATATGCTTATGATTCCACATTTTAAGGTGAGTTTTCACTAAGGGAGTTGGGTTATCATTTGCTTGATTTATTTGTATGACCTTTGTCATTTTGCTGTGCATTTTTAGACCTAATTGTTGTGACTTCCCACCTAGTGTGTTTAGTTTATCTACACATTATTAGAAATCACAAATGAACAAGAACTGGAGACTATCTAGCACCTAAAATACAGTATTAAATAACGGGTGGAACTGAGAGCAAAAACTGCACATATAGCAGTCATTTTTAAGCCAGACTAAAACCTGGAAACTGAAAACATAACGGGAAACCCAGAATAGATTTCTGCACCTGCTGATCATCTCCATATATCTCTGTGCATGTAAAACATGGACATGATATGCTGGTCTGGAAAGGAAAATTCAAGCAATGAAGATATTTCAGGATAGCATATAAAGACAGTTTTCATATTTCAGTGCCAGAGTAATTTTGTCAGAATGTGTCATCCTATATCTAGGTCACAGTACTCAGGCCTTACAGATGTATGCTCCGTCTCCCACAGAAGATGAAGTGTGTGGACACATAGAGTCTTCTTCTTCGGTTCTTTATCTCCCAAGTGTGTGAACACCTAGTCTTTTTCTTCTGTTTGTATCTCCCAAGGAGCATAGGCCCTTAACCAAGCCACACCAAGTCAAAACATCTGCTGCTATCTCCTGCAGTTCCCTCTATGTCATCCACATATTATTCTTCACCTGTGTTTTGGAACTTGTTGCCTGCTCTGTCCACCTTGTTTCTTAAAATCCTTTAAAAAAATTATTTTTTTGTTTTAAATGTTGCATATCCCTTGCAGGATGTTGCAGTCAACACCAGCATTTTTCATCTGCTGTTGATGTACTAGGCAAATTTTACGTTCAGTAGTTTGCCATTGCTTTCTGAACGACCGGCTCCCATACCAACACGTTATAACATAACGCGACACGGTCTGCTGCACAAATCGGTCGCGGCTGCGTTTTGAACGTCTGGTAAGTGGCTCACGGGCCGCATTCGCAAGCCTTTGGCCACGGAGACCGGCAATCTTAAAATGCCAATCTTATATTTCATTTTCTTCTACCACCAGTGCTGTCTTTCCCAATTCATACATAGCTCAAACATTCCATTTGCCAATTCTGGAGATTTTCCTGGGTGAGTGGAGGTCAGTCGGACACACATTTATAGTTCAAGTGACCGACTGCTTACATACATGTCTATTCCATTCCCTTCCATGTTACTTCTTGCTTGTGCCAAACTGAATTCTTTATTCCTTCAGACTTAACTTCATGTGGGCTTAGCTTCTTGTGGTCATCACTTTGTATTTCTTTGGGCAACAGTTGATCATTCATAGTTTTAGACAATATGTATAGGGTCTTGCAAATACCACTTCATTATCATAAAACAAGCAAACTTGACTGAGTTGGTCATGTTCAAGCAGGACTAAGAAATGCTGTAGAGAATATACTCAGATATGGACAGGAAAAACCTGAACCAGAAACTGAAATTCTGGCAAAATTCAGACACACGTAGAACTAGTCATACAGAGCGCAGAGTGGGAGTGTTTGCTCAGGGATAAGAATAGGTTTCTGGGAGAAGGAAAGAAAACTATCTCTTGTCTTATTTGTTAGTGAATAGCTAAATTTTATTTCATTTTTGTTTATTGGCCACCACTTTCTTCTTCTTCATCCACTTCCTCCTCTCTCTTCTTCCTTCTGCTCTTCCCCTTTCTATTTTCTACTCCTGCTTCCTCCTACTTTTTCTTCTTTTTTCAGTTCCTTATTTTCTTCTTCTCCTTCTCCTCTTCCTCATTCTGTTTCTTCTTTTAGTTTTTCTTGTTATCCTCCCCCTTCTTCTTCCTCCTGCACCCCCTCCCCCTCCTTTTTCATGCTGCTGCTTATCCTCCTCCTTATTTCTCCTTTTCCCTTTTCATCCTTCTTCTTCTTTGCCCCTCCTCCTCCTTCTTACTCCCCCTCCTCCTCCTTCTTACTCCCCTTATTATTTATCAGAGTATTTAACAACATCACATCCTATACAGTGCTAATAGTCAGGTTAAATTTAATCTGTTCAAGTGATAAAAGTTTGTGATAACAATAATTCCAGAATGCAGTCTGTTTATAAAGGCAAGACCTAACAAGGCAGTTTAACCACATTCTGAAAATACTAAATGTGGAGCAGGTGGTTGGTATACCAGGTTCTCAGATTATGAGACATGGGTCCCCCACCTTACAGTAGTTAGTATCTGTCTGGGTAGAATGTCAAACCTGGCCTGCAGATTGAATGCCAGATTCAAGATCACACATTCTGTATTTGCCTCAGTCCTATACACAAGCATGTCCCTGGGATAAGTCAGCAACTGTAAGCAAAATAATGTGTTGATATTTTTAACTACATGTCAATAACACTGTTGTCTATTATGCTTTCCTCAACATTGTTTGACATCTACAAGACATGTGTGTCTTGTTTTAAATAACAGCTTTAAAGCTTTTAAGAATCAAATAATTTTCACTTATTCACCATTGTTCAGCGAAGATTTTTTTTTGGTTGGGTCAGTCTACTCAAAGAAATGTACACTGTATTCTATGTAAATAATATACTTTTTGTAAATCCTATTTTTGCAAGGAAATTGTCAAAACTTTTTAATAGAACAGCTTTGAAGAGTGAAATTGTCACTACTTATTCATGATCATGCAGAGAAGTTGTATGAGTGTGTATTGTCTTGTTTCAATGTACCTAAAGAAATATGAACTTGATTTTTGTGTAAAATGAAGACTTAAAAATATGTTGTACATTTACAGAGCTGTAGTAACATGGTGGTTAGTTCTGTATTTGCCAGTACAGAGGTTCAGGGTTCAGTTCCTTGTAGTGGCAGGATATCTTTCTGACTAATACAGTTCTGGAGGTCAGGCCAGCTTAATCAAATGGGTGCTATACATTTTACCAAGGAACAGACTTTATTTTCCAAGGGTCACAAATTGGACACACATGCCCGTCTTACGTTCAGCCCTTCCAATCACTCATCTTTCACACATCAATTATCTATTGAGCTTCTTACATTCACATTTTAAAAAACACTGTCAGATGAATGCTGTCAACATGAACAATGCATATTACCATGTTGTGAGACAGGCAGGCAGGCAGACAGACAGGCACGCACACACACTGAGAGTAGACACTTATCTTATATATGTATAAACACATACCTACATACATACCTACATACACACATTCATCATTTACACAGATTTGCACAGTTACACACCATGAGGAGCGGCTGGCTGAGTGGCTAGAACACCACACTCTCATTCGGGAGACCCCGGTTCGATCTCTCGGTAAGGTGTGGGATTTTTTTTCTGTCGGGGGCAAAAAGAAAATCGTAACCTGCACAGTTCGGGGTGACTGCACTAACCAGGCGGCCTTTATTCCTCAGGCTCAAAGACCCCGCTGCCATACACCGCAAGGTACTATATTGGCAGTAAATGACAGTTTTTGACACACCAACTCAGTAACTCACAAATACACACTCCCTCGCATGTACATATACCCACTCATAATCACATCATAATCACACACTAACAAACATTTACTCATACATAAATTATTTCCCTCCCTCGCTCTCTCTGTCTCTGTCTGTCTGTCTGTCTGTCTGTCTGTCTGTCTGTCTCTCTCTCTCTCTCTCTCTCTCTCTCTCTCTCTCTCTCTCTCTCTCTCTAAATATATATATATATATATATATATATATATATATATATATATATATATATATATATATATATATATATATATATATATCTCAGTCTGTCTCTCTCTGTCACAACTACATGTGCTACCCCATCACAGTCACATCTGCCACCCTGTCACAACTACATCTGCCACAACCACATCTGCCACCCTGCCACAACCACATCTGCCACCCTGTCACAACCACATCTGCCACCCTGTCACAACCACATGTGCTACCCCATCACAGTCACATTTGCCACCCTGTCACAACTACATCTGCCACAACCACATCTGCCACCCTGCCACAACCACATCTGCCACCCTGCCACAACCACATCTGCCACCCTGCCACAACCACATCTGCCACCCTGCCACAACCACATCTGCCACAACCACATCTGACACCTTGTCACAACCACATCTGCCACCCTGTCACAACCACATCTGCCACAACCACATCTTCCACCCTGTCACAACCACATCTGCCACCCTGCCACAACCACATCTGCCACCCTGTCACAACCACATCTGCCACCCTGTCACAACCACATCTGCCACCCTGTCACAACCACATCTGCCACCCTGCCACACCCACATCTGCCACCCTGTCACAACCACATCTTCCACCCTGTCACAACCACATCTGTCACCTTGTCACAACCACATCTGCCACCCTGTCACAACCACATCTGTCACCCTGTCACAACCATATCTGCCACCCTGTCACAATCACATCTGTCACAACCACATCTGCCACCCTGTCAGAACCATATCTGCCACCCTGTCACAATCACATCTTCCACCCTGTCACAATCACATCTTCCACCCTGTCACAATCACATCTTCCACCCTGTCACAATCACATCTGCCACCCTGTCACAATTACATCTGCCACCCTGTCACAACCATATCTGCCACCCTGTCACAATCACATCTTCCACCCTGTCACAATCACATCTTCCACCCTGTCAAAACCACATCTGCCACCCTGTCACAACCACATCTGTCACCCTGTCACAATCAGATCTGTCACAATCACATCTGCCACCCTGTCACAACCACATCTGTCACCCTGTCACAACCACATCTGTCACCCTGTCACAACCACATCTACCACCCTGTCACAACCACATCTGCCACAACCACATCTTCCACCCTGTCTCAACCACATCTGTCACCCTGTCACAACCACATCTGTCACCCTGTCACAACGACATCTGTCACCCTGTCACAATCACATCTGTCACCCTGTCACAACCACATCTGCCACCCTGTCACAACCACATCTACCACCCTGTCACAACCACATCTACCACCCTGTCACAACCACATCTACCACAACCACATCTTCCACCCTGTCACAACCACATATGTCACCCTGTCACAACCACATCTGTCACCATGTCACAATCACATCTGCCACCCTGTCACAATCACATCTGTCACCCTGTCAAACCACATCTGTCACCCTGTCACAACCACATCTGTCACCCTGTCACAACCACATCTGTCACCCTGTCACAACCACATCTACCACCCTGTCACAATCACATCTGTCACCCTGTCACAACCACATCTGTCACCCTGTCACAACCACATCTGCCACCCTGTCACAACCACATCTACCACCCTGTCACAACCACATCTGCCACCCTGTCACAATCACATCTGCCACCTTGTCACAACCACATCTGCCACCCTGTCACAACCACATCTGCCACCCTGTCACAACCACATCTGCCACCCTGTCACAACCACATCTGCCACCCTGTCAGAACCACATCTGCCACCCTGTCACAACCACATTTGCCACCCTGCCACAACCACATCTGCCACCCTGTCACAACCACATCTGCCACCCTGCCACAACCACATCTGTCACCCTGTCACAATCACATCTGTCACAACCACATCTGTCACCCTGTCACAACCACATCTGTCACCCTGTCACAACCACATCTGCCACCCTGCCACAACCACATCTGTCACCCTGTCACAATCACATCTGTCACAACCACATCTGTCACCCTGTCACAACCACATCTGTCACCCTGTCACAACCACATCTGTCACCCTGTCACAGCCACATTTGCCACCCTGCCACAACCACATCTGCCACCCTGTCACAACCACATCTGCCACCCTGCCACAACCACATCTGTCACCCTGTCACAATCACATCTGTCACAACCACATCTGTCACCCTGTCACAACCACATCTGTCACCCTGTCACAACCACATCTGTCACCCTGTCACAGCCACATCTGCCACCCTGTCACAATCACATCTGTCACCCTGTCACAACCACATCTGCCACCCTGTCACAACCACATCTGTCACAACCATATCTGTCACAACCACATCTGCCACCCTGTCACAACCACATCTGCCAACCTGTCACAGCCACATCTGCCACCCTGTCACAATCACATCTACCACCCTGTCACAACCACATCTGCCACACTGTCACAACCACATCTGTCACCCTGTCACAACCACATCTGCCACCCTGTCACAATCACATCTGTCACCCTGTCACAACCACATCTGTCACCCTGTCACAACCACATCTGCCACCCTGTCACAATCACATCTACCACCCTGTTACAATCACATCTGCCACCCTGTCACAACCACATCTACCACCCTGTTACAATTACATCTGCCACCCTGTCACAATCACATCTACCACCCTGTCACAACCACATCTACCACCCTGTTACAATCACATCTGCCACCCTGTCACAATCACATCTACCACCCTGTCACAACCACATCTACCACCCTGTCACAACCACATCTACCACCCTGTCACAACCACATCTACCACCCTGTCACAACCACATCTACCACCCTGTCACAACCACATCTACCACCCTGTCACAATCACATCTACCACCCTGTCACAATCACATCTGCCACCCTGTCACAATCACATCTACCACCCTGTTACAATCACATCAGCAACCCTGTCGCAACCACACCTATCACAACCATATCTGCCACCCTGTCACAATCACATCTACCACCCTGTCACAACCACATCTGCCACCCTGTCACAACATCTGTCACCCTGTCACAACCACATCTACCACCCTGTCACAATCACATCTGTCACCCTGTTACAACCACATCTGCCACCCTGTCACAACCACATCTGCCACCCTGTCACAACCACACCTCTGATGTGCCATAAAATTTAGAACGCACCGCCTGGCATTGTTTCCACACACATGTCTCATCTACCAGCTTCTTGCTGTTTATTTTGGAACCTTTTTATTAAAATATTTATTCATTATTTGAAGAAAATTGTTCTTGTGTATATTGTGCCCAGTGTAATCCCCAGAACAAACTTGTATTGTTTCATTATTTTTCTACTTCATGACTGCATCAAAGGCGGGTTTTAACAACTGCATTTTGTTTCTCTTCTGTTTGGTGCTAAAGTGTTTTAAATAACATTGAAGTGTATTGTTGCATGTTGTATGGGTGAGCTGCTTGCAAGATTCCCCACGGATGATGTGATGTTAATTGATGACACGCTGGTCATACAGGGAAAAGTTATGGTAAACACATGACGGATAATGCGGTATGGGTGTCAAGTGATAGGCTTTCACTGATGTTAGGCTGTGTTATAATAATGTGAGGGTAGGTCAGCATGGCCGAATGGATAAGAACGCATGTTCTTACACATCTGGTGTGCTGATACCGAGGTAAGGGGTTTAACCCCTACATCGGACAGTTGGACTAAAATGTTGACCTATCGTCCGTGACTTTAGGACATAAATTACAAGTACCTCTGAAGTCGGAGTGGGTTCATCTGATGACGAGGGACACTGTTAATAGAGAAAGCTAATCCACGGGCAATATTCAGTCCAGCACTACTAGAAGTAGTGTGTGTGGACTACGCTTGAGTCCAAAGCGAGTATCCAAAAAAATTGTAATAATAATGTGAGGTGGCTAGTTCACTTCTCCACCATCTGTCCTTCCCAGATTAAATCTATGTGAGGTGGCTAGTTCACTTCTCCACCATCTGTCCTTCCCAGATTAAATCTATGTGAGGTGGCTAGTTCACTTCTCCACCATCTGTCCTTCCCAGATTAAATCTATGTGAGGTGGCTAGTTCACTTCTCCACCATCTGTCCTTCCCAGATTAAATCTATGTGAGGTGGCTAGTTCACTTCTCCACCATCTGTCCTTCCCAGATTAAATCTATGTGAGGTGGCTAGTTCACTTCTCCACCATCTGTCCTTCCCAGATTAAATCTATGTGAGGTGGCTAGTTCACTTCTCCACCATCTGTCCTTCCCAGATTAAATCTATGTGAGGTGGCTAGTTCACTTCTCCACCATCTGTCCTTCCCAGATTAAATCTATGTGAGGTGGCTAGTTCACTTCTCCACCATCTGTCCTTCCCAGATTAAATCTATGTGAGGTGGCTAGTTCACTTCTCCACCATCTGTCCTTCCCAGATTAAATCTATGTGAGGTGGCTAGTTCACTTCTCCACCATCTGTCCTTCCCAGATTAAATCTATGTGAGGTGGCTAGTTCACTTCTCCACCATCTGTCCTTCCCAGATTAAATCTATGTGAGGTGGCTAGTTCACTTCTCCACCATCTGTCCTTCCCAGATTAAATCTATGTGAGGTGGCTAGTTCACTTCTCCACCATCTGTCCTTCCCAGATTAAATCTATGTGAGGTGGCTAGTTCACTTCTCCACCATCTGTCCTTCCCAGATTAAATCTATGTGAGGTGGCTAGTTCACTTCTCCACCATCTGTCCTTCCCAGATTAAATCTATGTGAGGTGGCTAGTTCACTTCTCCACCATCTGTCCTTCCCAGATTAAATCTATGTGAGGTGGCTAGTTCACTTCTCCACCATCTGTCCTTCCCAGATTAAATCTATGTGAGGTGGCTAGTTCACTTCTCCACCATCTGTCCTTCCCAGATTAAATCTATGTGAGGTGGCTAGTTCACTTCTCCACCATCTGTCCTTCCCAGATTAAATCTATGTGAGGTGGCTAGTTCACTTCTCCACCATCTGTCCTTCCCAGATTAAATCTATGTGAGGTGGCTAGTTCACTTCTCCACCATCTGTCCTTCCCAGATTAAATCTATGTGAGGTGGCTAGTTCACTTCTCCACCATCTGTCCTTCCCAGATTAAATCTATGTGAGGTGGCTAGTTCACTTCTCCACCATCTGTCCTTCCCAGATTAAATCTATGTGAGGTGGCTAGTTCACTTCTCCACCATCTGTCCTTCCCAGATTAAATCTATGTGAGGTGGCTAGTTCACTTCTCCACCATCTGTCCTTCCCAGATTAAATCTATGTGAGGTGGCTAGTTCACTTCTCCACCATCTGTCCTTCCCAGATTAAATCTATGTGAGGTGGCTAGTTCACTTCTCCACCATCTGTCCTTCCCAGATTAAATCTATGTGAGGTGGCTAGTTCACTTCTCCACCATCTGTCCTTCCCAGATTAAATCTATGTGAGGTGGCTAGTTCACTTCTCCACCATCTGTCCTTCCCAGATTAAATCTATGTGAGGTGGCTAGTTCACTTCTCCACCATCTGTCCTTCCCAGATTAAATCTATGTGAGGTGGCTAGTTCACTTCTCCACCATCTGTCCTTCCCAGATTAAATCTATGTGAGGTGGCTAGTTCACTTCTCCACCATCTGTCCTTCCCAGATTAAATCTATGTGAGGTGGCTAGTTCACTTCTCCACCATCTGTCCTTCCCAGATTAAATCTATGTGAGGTGGCTAGTTCACTTCTCCACCATCTGTCCTTCCCAGATTAAATCTATGTGAGGTGGCTAGTTCACTTCTCCACCATCTGTCCTTCCCAGATTAAATCTATGTGAGGTGGCTAGTTCACTTCTCCACCATCTGTCCTTCCCAGATTAAATCTATGTGAGGTGGCTAGTTCACTTCTCCACCATCTGTCCTTCCCAGATTAAATCTATGTGAGGTGGCTAGTTCACTTCTCCACCATCTGTCCTTCCCAGATTAAATCTATGTGAGGTGGCTAGTTCACTTCTCCACCATCTGTCCTTCCCAGATTAAATCTATGTGAGGTGGCTAGTTCACTTCTCCACCATCTGTCCTTCCCAGATTAAATCTATGTGAGGTGGCTAGTTCACTTCTCCACCATCTGTCCTTCCCAGATTAAATCTATGTGAGGTGGCTAGTTCACTTCTCCACCATCTGTCCTTCCCAGATTAAATCTATGTGAGGTGGCTAGTTCACTTCTCCACCATCTGTCCTTCCCAGATTAAATCTATGTGAGGTGGCTAGTTCACTTCTCCACCATCTGTCCTTCCCAGATTAAATCTATGTGAGGTGGCTAGTTCACTTCTCCACCATCTGTCCTTCCCAGATTAAATCTATGTGAGGTGGCTAGTTCACTTCTCCACCATCTGTCCTTCCCAGATTAAATCTATGTGAGGTGGCTAGTTCACTTCTCCACCATCTGTCCTTCCCAGATTAAATCTATGTGAGGTGGCTAGTTCACTTCTCCACCATCTGTCCTTCCCAGATTAAATCTATGTGAGGTGGCTAGTTCACTTCTCCACCATCTGTCCTTCCCAGATTAAATCTATGTGAGGTGGCTAGTTCACTTCTCCACCATCTGTCCTTCCCAGATTAAATCTATGTGAGGTGGCTAGTTCACTTCTCCACCATCTGTCCTTCCCAGATTAAATCTATGTGAGGTGGCTAGTTCACTTCTCCACCATCTGTCCTTCCCAGATTAAATCTATGTGAGGTGGCTAGTTCACTTCTCCACCATCTGTCCTTCTCAGATTAAATCTATGTGAGGTGGCTAGTTCACTTCTCCACCATCTGTCCTTCCCAGATTAAATCTATGTGAGGTGGCTAGTTCACTTCTCCACCATCTGTCCTTCCCAGATTAAATCTATGTGAGGTGGCTAGTTCACTTCTCCACCATCTGTCCTTCCCAGATTAAATCTATGTGAGGTGGCTAGTTCACTTCTCCACCATCTGTCCTTCCCAGATTAAATCTATGTGAGGTGGCTAGTTCACTTCTCCACCATCTGTCCTTCCCAGATTAAATCTATGTGAGGTGGCTAGTTCACTTCTCCACCATCTGTCCTTCCCAGATTAAATCTATGTGAGGTGGCTAGTTCACTTCTCCACCATCTGTCCTTCCCAGATTAAATCTATGTGAGGTGGCTAGTTCACTTCTCCACCATCTGTCCTTTCCAGATTAAATCTATGTGAGGTGGCTAGTTCACCTCTCCACCATCTGTCATTCCCAGATTAAATCTATGTGAGTTGGCTAGTTCACTTCCCCACCATCTGTCCTTCTCAGATTAAATCTATGTGAGGTGGCTAGTTCACTTCTCCACCATCTGTCCTTCCCAGATTAAATCTATGTGAGGTGGCTAGTTCACTTCTCCACCATCTGTCCTTCCCAGATTAAATCTATGTGAGGTGGCTAGTTCACTTCTCCACCATCTGTCCTTCCCAGATTAAATCTATGTGAGGTGGCTAGTTCACTTCTCCACCATCTGTCCTTCCCAGATTAAATCTATGTGAGGTGGCTAGTTCACTTCTCCACCATCTGTCCTTCCCAGATTAAATCTATGTGGGGTGGCTAGTTCACTTCTCCACCATCTGTCCTTCCCAGATTAAATCTATGTGAGGTGGCAAGTTCACTTCTCCACCATCTGTCCTTCCCAGATTAAATCTATGTAAGGTGGCAAGTTCACTTCTCCACCATCTGTCCTTCCCAGATTAAATCTATGTGAGGTGGCAAGTTCACTTCTCCACCATCTGTCCTTCCCAGAATAAATCTCTGCTACTTTTTTTATGAGGCTTGTTTGACCCCGTAAGAATATGGGTCAAGCACCGTAAATCTAGTAATTCTCAAGGTGGGTCAAAGGCTCCTTTACTTTATTGTTATTTTACGTGGCTCTGGGGTTGACCCAACCTCATTAAATAGGTACCAGAAAATGTTCAGTGAGGTCAGACAGCATGATGCCACTGACCACGTCAAGTACTGTTTGGTCAATAAAACGTGGGCCTATTGCCATATCCCCATGATGGCACAAAACTAGACTCTTTTAGCTTAATTATCAAATAAGCCAACTTAATTATTAAATACTGGGGTTTTTGTTTTTTAATAATTCTCTGGCGATATGTGCTGGAGATTGATTTTTATGCTTTTGCAAAACCTACTGAACGATATTCCATGTTTGTAGCCGTGTTTGTATTTCTCATGTTTTGTGTATTTTCATGTCATGATACAAGATTGTATAGGTTTTCCCTTGGAAATATATTACTGCATTCTGTTGTATGTTCAAGGCTGGTCACAATCACAGTTTTTATATGTGACAGATCACCACAGAATCATCTGGAAATATCTTTTCTAAGGCCAGTCAGCTGGCTCTGTGGTGAAGGGATTACAAACACATTTCACAATCTGCATTCAGTATACAGCTGCGGGCAATTTGGAAACAAACCGCCAAGCGCTGCTTTTCATACAGTAGATAAAAAATTAGACAATTTTGAGAACAAATGTCTTAGAAGAATTCTAAACCTCCACTGGACAGATTTTAGAACCAATACTCAAATAAGACAAGAGACTAAACAAGATATTGTATCCAATTTTATAAGAAAACGCCATTGGAACTACATCGGCCATGTACTCAGAATGGACAAGACAAGACTCCCTTACCAAGCCCTCATATGGACACCGTTAGGGAAAAGAAAACGGGGAAGACCAAGAGAGACCCTGTGTAGAACCATCATCAGAGAGGGCTCATTCAACGGCCAAACAAACATCCATGATTTACAGCAGGTGGCAGCGAACCGCCAGACATGGAGAGCCATGACTTCTACCCTATGCGCCGCTTTGGGCTCAAGAGGAAAGACTAACTACCTAACTAACTAACTAACTATGAGTGCTGGTCGTTCAGAGAGCATTGACAAACTACTGAACATAAGCTTACCAAGAAATCATAAACAATTTAAAAATGTTGGGGTTGACTGCAACATTCTGTAAAGGATATGCAACTAACTAAATGTCAATAATTGAGGCTGACATGGCTGACAGTTGAATGCACTCACACTTAAACTTGCTGTTCTGACGACTGGGCATTGGGTTCATTTCACACACAGGTCTGTTGGACTTAGATGTTGACTTCTTGTTCAGCAAGCACTCCCAAACTACTGAACGTAAAATTGCCTAGTCATGTACAGCCAATAGGGGCTGGGGTTGATTGCAATGTCCCGTAAAAGGACATGTAATATTTAAATTTGATGCCAGTAATAAATCTATCAATACATTTTTTTCATGTTTGTATTGCTGTATTTTCTGAAATTATGCTAGAGGTAAGATTAAAGATTGGAAAATATCTAGAAAATACATTTCAATATTCAGAAGTGATTCAATTGATATAAATCAAGAATAGGTTGACCTAGACCAAATATTTATTTTGTAATGTTAAACAATGTGCCCTGAAGCAGTTTCCAGCCATGGGTCTGTGACGTGCTAATGCTGTCACATTTGGTAGGCCTGGATGTGCTAGTGCCGTCACATTTGGTAGGCCTGGACGTGCTAGTACCGTCACATATGGTAGGCCTGGACGTGCTAGTGCCGTCACATTTGGTAGGTCTGGACGTGCTAGTGTCGTCACATTTGGTAGGCCTGGACATGCTAGTGCCGTCACACTTGGTAGGCCTGGACGTGCTAGTGCCGTCACACTTGGTAGGCCTAGACGTGCTAGTGCCGTCACATTTGGTAGGCCTGGATACACGAAGGAATAGGTGACCAGTGTTGTCCCTCACTGTCACAGACGACGAGCTCAAATGATGAACCTTCGTCTGACCATGCTCCTAACATTATCGGTGCAGTTCGCTGTAGACTTCGCTAATGTGCCGCTTGCACCAGATACAATGGAAGTGATATTTCATGTGCACTTGCCTGCTGAGAGAGAGGTCTGGGTTCAATCCCTAACAATGGCAGGATTATTCTTTTATAACCAGTATGGCTGTGAATATTTCCATCCATCCATCATATGCCATGCTGATAAGTGTGGGCAGTCATGTTTTGCCATCTCACTCGATCACCAAAGTCGTGGATCAGCTCCGTGCTGCTGTCTTGATCTTGCCACGTGGCCAAGCCATCCAGGTATTTACTTCTTGGTCTTCCCCTTGGTCTCTTCCCTTTGATCTTGCTAGTTGTCACCAAGTTCTCCAATTCATTTCTTCTCATAACATGCCCAAAATATTTTGACTGTCTACATTTAATGTCTCTAATCAGTTTACAATCTTATTAATATGAATATTACCCAGTCTTCTAAACATCCGTACCAGACAGTTTTCTGGAAATTGCCAGAAAGGAAAGGTGACTATATCATGACCTAGAAGATGTGAAGACCTAACACTTCATATCACAATGGCAGTATCTGTCATGGAGCTACCTTCACTTTTTGTGTTTTATGTGGAGAACAGATGCAGTTAAATACTGTTTCAGCCGGAGCATACACACAGATAATAGAATAGATTCACTTGTAGCAGAGATTGAATGAGTTGACTTGAGTTGAGAAGCGACATCACGGCACACAGGACATTCCCATATGTGCTTCGTCCTCATGTGCAACAGCCAGTGAAGAGTTCCATTACTAATGTTACCTGTAGCAATCTGATTATGTGTCCGTCTGACCTGTTTTTTTTTTGTGTCCTGAGTGTTGGCCAGATCCTCTGGCCACTTCCTGCAGCACCATTCTAACCAAGCCATGATGATCTATCTGTTCTTCTGCACTATACATATGATTCCAAAGGGCCTCGACCACATCTGCCTTATCATGCACCAATACCCTAAGTTTTGCAGAGTCAGTTTAATAAATGGAAAATGCATCTGGAATATAGGTAAAACTAAAGAATAGATATCCCACTTAATAGATAAAATAAAGAGTAGATTTACGTAATTGTAAAGAATAGATATACCTAGCTTGTAGATAATTTTAAAGAATAGATTTTCTTACCTCATAGACAATTTTAAAGAATAGGTTTACCTAGACCATAGGAAAAAGTAAATAGTTAAAAATGTATGTCTGTCAAAGATACAATTAAAGAATAGATTGATTTACAGCTTAGATAAGTTAAAGAATACAAGCCTCCCTGTGGCACCTTGCCGTCTTTACAGACGAAAGTATGTGGATTGGATCTAAAACTCCCACGCACAATGCCTGTGCTTTGATTCAGATAACATGGATATACAACCTAAAGACTAAATGTCGTGGCTGGGTAGACCAGGCCCTAAGCCTTTATCAGCAACTGGTCTAGGATTGAAGCTCTGACAGGCAGACAGTCAGAGCATTGCTTTGCTGATCTGGTAGCTTGTCTTGCTCCAGAATTAATGGTGTTACCTTTCATCTGGAGTAAACTAGGCAGGCCGAGAGAGGGATAATGATGCATGGGCTCTACAATTCAGCCTAGGCTTTGTTCTGTAGAGAGGTATAACTCCATCCCTGGTCCCTGCCATGGGTTATTATGCCTTTTATGAAGCACAATGTAACAAACTATCGCCTGTCAAGACGACCAGGTGCCAGTAAAACTTCAGGTCCATATAGTGCATAAAATAAAACAGTAGATTCACATTAAAATATTACTGGCATGTCTGTGACAGGGCATTGCAATAAAATGCTGAATTTACTTCCTTCAAAATGTCCTAGTACCAATTTTATGCTGGGTCAACCTAGGAGTCCAGGTCAATAAACGAGGGAAATTAGACACAAGGCAAATGGGCTAGTAGGTAAAGTTTTGGGCATCATGGCTTTAGATTTTGTGCTGTCTCAAAGATAATATACAAACTTTTGCAAAACATGAATGATAGCCTGTCTCATATTAATATTGGTGTTTTATATTTTAACAGTCGGGTCTTCTGTTCTGCAGAAACCACAGTTCTGTTCTGCAGAAACCACATTTCTGTTCTTTGAGCTTGATTGTCACGGTATTTTACGGTTATTGATACTTCCATGTATTCTTTATTACAGACGGTACATGTGAAGATAAAATGACATCGGTCATTATGAAGTTTTACTCCAAGTTTGGGAAATGTGTATGTATATTTGAAATTGTTTGTGCATATGTAACAATTAATATCTAATTTATGTTGTGTGTTGGATTTTATCTGTTCAGAATATAGCAGCAATCCAATATTTCTCTCCGGCGCTGACGTGTTCCTTGTTCTTTCATGCCAGCTGATATTGTGAGTGAGCTGTGTAGAAGCTGATAAATGTGAGTGAGCTGTGTAGAAGCTGATAAATGTGAGTGAGCTGTGTAGAAGCTGATAAATGTGAGTGAGTTGTGTAGAAGCTGATAAATGTGAGTTTTGTAGAAGCTGATCAATGTGAGTTTTCTAGAAGCTGATAAATGTGAGGGAGTTTTGTAGAAGCTTATAAATGTGAGTGAGTTTTGTAGAAGCTGATAAATGTGAGTGAGTTTTGTAGAAGCTGATAAATGTGAGTGAGTTTTGTAGAAGCTGATAAATGTGAGTGAGTTTTGTAGAAGCTTATAAATGTGAGTGAGCTGTGTAGAAGCTGATAAATGTGAGTGAGCTTTGTAGACGCTGATACATGTGATTGTGTTTTGTAGAAGCTGATAAATGTGAGTGAGCTTTATAGAAGCTGATAACTGTGAGTGAGCTTTATAGAAGCTGATAAATGTGAGTGATTTTTGTAGAAGCTGATAAATGTCAGTGAGTTTTAAAGAAGCTGATAAATGTGAGTGAGCTTTATAGAAGCTAATAAATGTAAGTGAGTTTTGTAGAAGCTGATTAATGTGAGTGAGCTGTGTAGAAGCTGATAAATGTGAGTGAGCTGTGTAGAAGCTGATAAATGTGAGTGAGCTGTGTAGAAGCTGATAAATGTGAGTGAGCTGTGTAGAAGCTGATAAATGTGAGTGAGTTTTCTAGAAGCTGATAAATGTGAGTGAGCTGTGTAGAAGCTGATAAATGTGAGTGAGCTGTGTAGAAGCTGATAAATGTGAGTGAGTTGTGTAGAAGCTGATAAATGTGAGTGAGTTTTGTAGAAGCTGATAAATGTGAGTGAGTTTTGTAGAAGCTGATAAATGTGAGTGAGTTTTGTAGAAGCTGATAAATGTGAGTGAGTTTTGTAGAAGCTGATAAATGTGAGTGAGTTTTGTAGAAGCTGATAAATGTGAGTGAGCTGTGTAGAAGCTGATAAATGTGAGTGAGCTTTGTAGACGCTGATACATGTGATTGTGTTTTGTAGAAGCTGATAAATGTGAGTGATCTGTGTAGAAGCTGATAAATGTGAGTTTTGTAGAAGCTGATAAATGTGAGTTTTGTAGAAGCTGATAAATGTCAGTGAGTTTTGTAGAAGCTGATAAATGTCAGTGAGCTTTATAGAAGCTAATAAATGTGAGTGAGCTGTGTAGAAGCTGATAAATGTGAGTGAGTTTTGTAGAAGCTGATAAATGTGAGTGAGTTTTGTAGAAGCTGATAAATGTGAGTGAGTTTTGTAGAAGCTGATAAATGTGAGTTTTGTAGAAGCTGATAAATGTGAGGGAGTTTTGTAGAAGCTGATCAATGTGAGTGAGCTTTGTAGAAGCTGATAAATGTGAGTGAGTTTTGTAGAAGCTGATAAATGTGAGTTTTGTAGAAGCTGATAAATGTGAGTGTGTTTTGTAGAAGTTGATAAATGTGAGTGAGTTTTGTAGAAGCTGATAAATGTGAGTGTGTTTTGTAGAAGCTGATAAATGTGAGTTTTGTAGAAGCTGATAAATGTGAGTGTGTTTTGTAGAAGCTGATAAATGTGAGTGTGCTTTGTACAATCTATGTAAGAGGTAGGTGAGAGGCAATGCCTCTCTGAGATAATAACATTCTGTGCAAGAGGTAGGTGAGAGGCAATACCTACCTGAAATAATAACATTCTATGTAAGAGGTAGGTAAGAGGCAATACCTGTCTGAG